>RSEF01000023.1:4388167-4412467 GCA_003993805.1 Himantopus leucocephalus | reverse complement strand
AGTTCCCTCAGTTGTTCCTCGTAAGACTTGTCCTCCAGACCCCAGATCATGTGAGACTTCATCAGATGATGTCCTAGCTGATGCTGGGAGAGCCTCACCTGCTTGTCTCATCTCAATAAACTTCCAAACTAGGTCTTAAAGGTTACAAAAATGTAAGAAATGTAGGCAGATTCACAACCTCCGTAACCAAAAGGTAGTGCATGTCCTCTGTTCCCCGTCCTATGACAGTACTCTCCTGGAAGGGTAACCAAAAGGTGAAAAACTGTATTTCAAAAAAATCCACAGGCAACTGTGATGCTTAATGACTATGCAGAGATTAGGAGAAACATTTAGTCCAAAGCTCTGCAATGACCAAACCCATGTATTTTTGGATCCTGGTGTCTCTTCTCCTCCTTTTTTCTCTTCTTTCTAAATACCAGTAGCAATCTGAAAAAAAACCCAATCACAAAAGCTACTGATAATTTGTGCAGTTCTCAAGTTGTCTGGCGTTTTAAGCAATAAAATAGTGGTTTACATCCAACAACTCTCAAGCAAAAAACACCTGAGACTCTCCACTAATGTTAACACAGCTGTATTAAGAGGATTCGCCCCAAAACCTTTGACTATATTCTGAAGGGAAAACTGGTATTTTCGAGCACTGTTTTTATCTTTATTAGCTTTTTCTTTACCAGCTCCACCCTCTTTTTTTTCAGCTCCACTTCAGTGACCATATGTATTCCCAGAAATTTATTTTTCATTCATCCTTTATATTGTTCCCCAGCCCCTTTGGGCTGCTGCTAGTACCTCCCTACTCACTGTTCCAGAATATATTATAAAAGCAATTTTGGCCAACTGCTCCCACAAGAGTGGGCCCTTGTCAATGCATTGCGTTGATCTAGCTGAATGAAGGAAGGGGACTCTATTTGTGTTTCCCTCATGCCTGATGCACAATGCCACCTCAAAGAAATTGCTTTCAAGTGCTTTATTTTGACTATGGTAACACAACTTCTATTTTCATTGGGGGTTTTTTTGCCTTAAAAAGTTATAAAGATTTCCTTTGGAAGATTAAAAAAAGTCTGAAAGAATTAAATTGATTAGAACTGGCTCCCAAATGATCTGGTAGGGCTTTTGTAACTCAAACCTTATTTGCTGTGGCATCATCAGTTAATATGCAGAGCGCAGTTTCAGCTCATCCTCTTGTACACACTACACATGCACACAGTTTGCACAGTCGCACCACGAATTAGAGTGTACGCACCTACAAATAATACCATGCTTGGGCGAAACTTCAAGTCAATTAGGCTAATCATGCTACTTAAATACATAAAGAAGATACCAACTGAATTTAGCTTGCTCTCTACTGCACACAGATTAACAGGCTGGTGACCACTTCAGTACTACTACAGCTACTTTGTAAATGCTTTAATACTGCAGCATCCCACATCTAAGTGCATGTGCCGTGATTCTGCAGTAGAAAACAAGAAATCAGCTTAAAGCAAGCATCTGGTATGACTGGGAAAAAGGCTGAAATACGCAGAAATGCACTGATGTCAAGTCAGGAGATTTAAGAACTGTGACACCAGTTAATTAAATGTTAAGCTCAGTGGTAGTCATTTGGGGTTTTTTCCCCCTCTTTTTGTTTCACAGACCATCATTACTCTATTGCAGAAATGGTTTCCTTTTAGCCAACACCATTGTGCGCAGTAGGTTAGTCTCAACCTGGTTGACAAAAGATTTCACAATTTATAAGGGGTTTTTCCACACTTTTATGGGGCTTTAATGCCACTACTGCCACCTGCAAGAAGCCAGGTACCTTCCCCATATTCCTCAGAGTGCAGTAAAAAACAAACTGTACAGACGGCAGGCTCCTATCAAAAGCTGGACTGTAAAATGTAACGCAGACAGGTTGGAAACATACAGCTTGTAGTTATACCTATAACAATAATTTACAACAGATACTGCAGAATACACTGAAATCAGTGATAATAATTGAGAGATTATCCTTATACGGGAAATGATGTTACATGGATCTTTCTTTGTCCCCCAAACTATTTTCAGCTGAAAATGCACTTAACAAGAAACATGGGATGTAGGATTAGAGTGTGTTACAATATGATGATCGGATGTAGAATCCTCACTGTTTTGTTTCTTATTTACATTTGAAAATATTTTCTGTTTGTTCTCCAGTTCTGTATGCCAACTGATGACAAATCTCACCATTTCTGGGCCAAACGGACAATGCAGCTGCCCAGGAGTCATGAGAGTGCTTTCAAATATATACTGTGCTGTCATACCTCCATGCTCTCTCATCCTTGGTACCAGCAGAGGTGAGCTTGCAGCGCAGGACTCAGCAAGAACGTTGCCTCTGGCCTATTTAGCGGGAGGTGGTAATCTCATGGAAAGATTACTCTGGCAGGACAGGCAAGCCTGGCTCTCTTCTCCAACATTACACACAAATGGTGAAACTGCATTATGAGTTTTCATTACTTTTATAAAACTGTCTTCGGGAGGAGCACTGAAATCAAGAAGTGCTATTGTCAAGATTTTACACAAGAGGTTCTGAAACGCGGGGGGATTATGGTTTGGTTAATGCACAGAAGTCAACAGGGAGTTCCTACCAACAAGGAACAGAACCGCAGTATTCAGAATGCTTTGCTGGTACTTCAAACATGGTCTCAGGCTTCCCACGGGCTTTCATTTCCCCTCCTTTGGCACGTGGAAGCAAGACAGAAGAAAGGCTAGCAAATCGTCCTTCTGGTGCCAGCAAAAGGATTCTGAGGCAGAGACATAAATACTTGTTCTGGGACAACTCCTCAGAGCTCCATGTTTCTTTTGACAACAACATGGGAATTTTTTCTTATTGATTGCTTTTTGCAATCGAGCTTACCAAATAGAACTTCCCTCAAATGATTCTTCCAACTAATCTGATGGAAAACTAACCTTGTTATATTTATTGACAGAACATTAAAATAAATATTATAGGTCTAAAGGGAATGTTTCAGTTCACTGATAATTTTTTTTAAGGAAATAACAATCGCACTATATTCCCCTTGGCATATTATGCTGGGAATAATCTGAAAAAATGCTTACCTTGTTCACAATGCATCTCAAAAAAAACTTCTTCCAGTCCCCAAAGAGCAGGCACCCTTTAGAACAGATCTGATCTTGAGCAAACAAGCAATTTGCAATTTTAATTGTTTGCAGAATTCTCCTTCTGCGCTTGTTTGGGAAATTAAAAGAAATCAGTTCATACTTTTATCTGCAGCAGTGAGAAATGTGAAGTTTGGGGGAATGTGATTTGCTTCTTAGGGAATGGGTAGGGCTTAGAACCATGCATTGGTCGTTTAACAGATGTCACTGAATCTTTCAGTGTCCTTCACTATGTGCTCCTAGTAGACTGCTTCTTCTAAGGCTTGTAGTCAAAACACGAGCTTAGCCAGCATCCTTACTGCTCATGACTCTGCTCTGGAACCTTACAGCAGGATCATTCACTTGACAGACAGTGGGATTAACGATAAATAAACTAGAAGAGTTTTGGGGCCACGGAGGAGAAGGGTACAATGGAAAAGTGTTGAGGGCCCTTGAAAGTAGGGGGAGAAACTATTTCAAAAATTCTGCATAGGTCTGAAGAAAAATATATGAACCTGAGCAGAATTTTGCTCAGTTTTGCTAAATACAGTATTTGGTACGAAAAAGCTTTTCACAAATAAGGCAACACTTGGATACTTAAATGAGATTGTATCTCCTCAGCAGCATGAAGTGAAGAGCCACCACACACAAAGAGCCAAATGGTCTCTTTTGCAAGATTTATAAGCAACGCACCAGGGCAGGTTCTCTGACTTCCTAAAGACAGTAATTTGAAATAATATGACATGATAAATAAAAATGTATTACAGTGCAATGCCACAAAGCTCCCCAAAACACTGTCACTTTCATTATCCAAACAGCCTGACATTACCCATTTCACTGAGAACCTAAAGAGACACTAATTTTTTTGGAGGTTTTAAAACCTGAAACTAGACCTCAGAACAGAAACAGACAGAAAAAAAACCAACCTAAACAACCAAAGGATACTACAGTTAAAGTCTATCCCACATGTGAAAGCACACAGCAGAAACGCTTCAAGCTGCATCTCAATTTGATTTACCTTGAGGGTCCCTCGCTGAGTCAAAAGCATTGCTAAAATTGTGAGGAAGCTTTCTGTGATTAGAAGACCAATGCCTGGTTTGACCAGAGATAGAATATGATTATACTCCTCCCACAGGACCAAGCATGAACCTCATCTGTATATGGCTTGTAGCTAAAGAGCACTGCTACTGAAAGTAACTTATTCCTTGCCAGGGGTTATATCCAGTGTGTTTTCTGTGGCCATTATGTATAGAGACTTTGTATGCTACTGAGAAAAGAGACAAGTGAAGCCTTCTGGACAGTATCTGTTCCTGAAGAACTACAGGATTCTTTTCAGCTCTGTTCACTGTTAGAGCTTTACTTATTGAGCATGCAGATTCAGAATTCTTGCCATAAAAGAATTGCTTTGTACAAGTTTTGCAGCAATAATGATTTCTTCCCAGCATACTGTGTTTTGGCTGACCTTGGAAAGCCTTTATGAATTCACACTGTCTATGACTCCATTATATGTAGATTAAGCCACTGCTTTTGATGCAACTTTTCGTGCTGTCATTATATAACTATTCAAAAGAATAAGCACTTACTAAGAAAGGAAACCAAACAGTACCTCTCATTGGCAAAGCCGGGCGTCATTTGGTGTTCATGGTTCCTGGTTACCCACTTACTGTCCCTCACTGGAGATACATACGATTTTTCCAAATATTGGTGAAGGCTCTTTTAATGGTCCCAGTGAAAATGTTTTGGAAACAAACATGAGTGTGGCTTCTTTCTACTGTCTGTCTGCTGTCTGTTTGCTCTGTATGTGCGTACACACACATGGACAGGGGAATGCCCTATATTTCTCAAAAATTTCCATTTAAGACACTTAAATCACTTATAAATTATAAATCACTTATAATCCCCCAAAACCACATTCTTTGCAAGCTGGAATTAGAAGCATAAGGGAAAAGTTTTAACCCACAGCTAAAGAAGTTACTGACAGTTTTAGTTGATACTGTTTGAGTATCTTCAGAAGTGACTATCAAGTCTGATCCTGCACTGTGTTATTTGTACTTCAGAATGTGGAGGGTTAGTATAGGAAGAAATGGAGAACAGTATGGTCACTCATTCTAAACCCCTTTTCTGATCCTTAAGTAAATTATTACAGTCCTTCTCACGAGCAGTATTCAAACCTGCTTCATCAAAATTCTTAAGCATATATTGACTATCAGTGCATAACAGTATAAAGTATCCTTTGTAAAAACAGAAATCCTTCAGGGTCTACGCATGACCTTTTAACATCTATATTTACTGGAAAACACAGAATAGAATAGTTCCAGTTGGAAAGGACCTACAACGACCACCTAGTCCAACTGTTATCTGGTCTGATAAGAAACTTAAAAGTAAAAGGAAAGTGTATAATCAACATATACTTTGGGCCTTGCACACTGCCACCTCGTGGTAATTCAGACCCAAATTCTCCAACTACACGAGCCGCAAACACTAAACATTCTCTTGAATACGAAAAGGCAACACCATTTCCTGGCATCATCTCCTAGAAACATCAATGAGCCAAAATAAGCATGTAAGCTATACAAACCCTAGTGTTGCTTTCTACTTTAAAGGAACTGCTCTTGTTGCATCATGTAGCGGCTGCCCCAAAAGACCAACTCACTAATTTCAGGCATTTCCATACACAGACAGCATCTGCTACACTGAGGGTCTACAAATTCCTACAGCCCCATTCATGACAGTCATTAAGAGGGCTGCATACTGAAAGGTAGATCATCATTTAAAATGCCATTTTAGATAAAGCTATACTGAAGCAAGGCAGCCAAATGACTTTTCCTAACTCCCAGATGGGTAGGAATGGAAATAGGAACCACTGGAGCTGGCTGTGGTAACGTTTACACTAGACCAAACCTGCATTAACTACAGTGAATTTGAAATCTTCACACTGGAATAAGGACAAGACGCTTGTAAGGCTTGCAAGGAAAAAAAAGAGCAGGAATACCTTTAGGAAATTGAAAACCAAGCATCGCTACATCTCCCTGAACACGCTGAAGTCCTTCCAAGATGGTGCTAACACCCTTTGGCTGGCGGGGGTGCTCATCAGTGAAAGCATGGTCACTGCAGCGGAGGGCTGGGTTCGTCCGCTGGCCAACCCGTGCTCCTGCACTGCAGTCGCAGCTTTTGAGCAATACTGTACACAGACGCAGTACAGTGGCATCTTCAGCATTTATGTTGCCCCTGTAAAGTGGAGACAGAGGAAATAAGTGTGTTTTACTTGCACGATGCTGTGCTTTGTATCATACCAAGTCAGATAAATCAGGATGTGGATTTCACTCTGCTTCACTCCTCAGACCCCACTCTACACCACTGTATCCCATGTACTGATTAATGCAGTCCGTTGGTACAGACATAAATAACCAGCTGTTGATGATGACATCTTAGTGATATCTTGGAGAGGAGCTCTTAAAATCTGTGAAAATATGAAATACAGAGACTAAAACTAATGAAGTGGACCGGAGAACCATTCAAAAGGAGTCTGTCCTAATACCAGTGCCAGCAGCCGTAACAGCAAAATCAGGAAATACATAAGAGTGAATATACAAAGCCAAACTAAAGCTGCATCCAACTCATGATTACGTGTCTAACAGAGACTAATAGCACACACACACACAAGAAAGACCGCAATAACCACGGAAACATTGCTTCCCCTAGATACTTCCCAACCTCCAGCAACCTGGTGCCATTCCTTTCCTTCAGGAACTGGTCCATTCATTTTTGAAAACACATGGACTTTGAGGTAGAAGAGAACAGAGGGACAGGTCACCGTTTGGCGTGAACTGCCATAATTCCATGGACTCCACTGGAGATACACGGGTCTGCAGCAGGTAGCAAACTGGACCAGTGTGTTCAACAAAGAGAATTTGCGCTTTGTGTGTTTAAGAAAGACCAACATCTGGGCAACAGTATCAATTTAGGTATATATTTACCCAAGTTTTTCCTTAGTCTCTTGCTCCTTTATATCTCAAAGGTAATTCACAAGAGTTGTTCAAATGATAAAAAAGACAGCTATTGCCACTTTTTTATACTTCGAAAATGTAGCATTGAGGACAAGTCTAATATTTTTTGCAATAGTTTTTCTAGTAGTAGTTTTGGGGTTATGCGAATTTCTACTTGCACATGGACTTAATCACACTGCTGCACATTTTGCTTTCTTGAACCTTGGGTAATTGGCAGCACAAGGCAACCCTTTACAATGTAATACCTTATGCTGGGCCACCACACCGCGAGACCACGGAGCTGATAACTCACCTACCAGCAGCTGACAGACTACACTGAAAATTGGAGGGGGGAACAAAAAAAAAAGAAAGAAGGAGGGGGAGGGAGACAGAGAAATACATTTTTAAAGATAACCTGGAGGCAAATATAATATTTATACTTATTTATCCTCACAGCACAATCATAAGCCCCAAAACATGTCTAATGAGGTGGAATTGCAAAATGGCCATGAGTCCTACTTACTTGGCTTCTCAGTGGTCTCTTAGCAGTCACATGGATCTATATATTTCAACTATGTGACTGCTGCAGGCAAAACTGCTATAAGTAAGAGTGAGAGTCACAGCAAGTCCTTAACTCCCAGTGGTATTCATCCACTAAAATGCCAACCAAGGAAAAATAAGAAGACAGACAAAAAAAGTTGCAGGAGCAATTAAGCACTGCAGACAACTGTACTTAATGATTGGTCCACATTTGCAGGGCACCCTCTGCTCAAATGAACTTTCATTCACAGCTTTCCTCAACTCTTTGAATGGTCTCAACTCTTCAAGACTTCATAAATAATCAGAAATATGAAAGAAATCAAAACATGTCAGAGAGTTCTTCAGTGTCATCACAGAGGAAAGAGCCCCAGCCTGGTCAATATTGTGTCTTCCACCTTTCATTTAGCAGATTCCAGCTTTATTTCAAGACCTTTTAGAAAGTATCTGATACTTCATAAGAATTCTAGCTTTTTCTACTGATGTATTTGAATCTGTACATTAAACCAGCTGCTGAGAACTGTTAGGGGACCTAAGGTGACCAGGTTAACCATCATGGTTTCGAAAAGATGGTCCCGGATTCCTAATGTGCTGAAAATATTTCCTTTTGTCTGAATGTCCTGATTCTTTTGTTCTTTCCTAAATGTCCATTTTTTAGATGTCAGATTTGCAGCAATTTAGAACAACAACAAAAAAAATTCCCACCAAAAAAAAATAATCAAGCTACCTATAAGGCATCTTTGGTATTACAGAAGTATGAGGGTCTGAGCTAAGCCAGCTAAACAGCACTTGTTTACTTGGACACCAAAACATTTTGCTGTGGCTCTGAGGAGCTGTGGCTTCCAGAGAGAGCAGAGAAAATTGCCATTGCTTCAGAGCATTTGGAGGTAGAGACGGACACGTCCAACTACCTCAACATAGGCAGTGGAATTGGGGAAGTTTGGCTCAAAGATTAGTTCTGTAGATTACATTAGCTCTGTAGTGATTACTTCTTCCCTCTCCAAACATCTAAGAAATTCTAAAAATTCTCACCTATTTTTAAATGAGTTTTCAGACATGTTTTAGCTTGGCAATTCAGATACCCCACGCACAGGTACCACCCAGCTGATCAGGTGATGGGTACATATGTGCATTCCTAAAATGAACTTTCAAATGAGGAAGCAGAGGCAGAAAAAAGAGGGAGCAACTTTCAGGATACTGTAATATGGCCCCAGTAATAAATCACTTATAATCCCCCAAAACCACATTCTTTGCAAGCTGGAATTAGAAGCATAAGGGAAAAGTTTTAACCCACAGCTAAAGAAGTTACTGACAGTTTTAGTTGATACTGTTTGAGTATCTTCAGAAGTGACTATCAAGTCTGATCCTGCCATGACATCTGAGAAGTCCCAAGAGGCAACAGTTCCAACAAACCGCCCGAGCCACGAACGCCCCAGTTCCAGCTGCAGCAGCACAGGCGCTAAGCACCAGCGCACGCAGAGGCAGCGCCTCTATTAGTCTCTGCACTAAAGGGTTTAGGTGACTTACTCTCCTCATTGCATTGCAATCTTTGTTGCGGGTTGAGATATATAAAAAATAGAAATTAATACCTGCTAAAGGCTGTAGAAGACAGTGTGAAGCTGCTTTTTAAACTATTATATGAATGACTCATTCACATTTACTTGGAACAGACAGCCTGAGGTGATAGAAACAGATCCCCAAGAGGCAGCATGCCATAATGCCGTGCGCTGAAAAGATGCATTCTAACCTCCATTCATACTTGGCGCCACAATTAGATTTTGTAGTTGGTAGGCTTAATATCTTTTGAACTTTATCTGACATTGCAGATTTCTCTCTGTTTCCCATCCGATTTATCGGCCTTTTTTAAAAGACAGTAAGAATAAACTTAATCCCTTCTCTTTGGAAAGCAACGAAAATGTGCTCCTCCTCTTTGAACATTATTCTGTAGATATTTATGTAACTAAACAGAGAACGTACATTATTCTGATACAGAGCTGCTTTGGTGTTGGCTTGAATGGCTGTGAGGTACAAGATGACCTGCCGTGTAATACAACAGCCTGAAACTGGGTGCTGTTTTATAATGTTTATAATTAAAGAAATACTTTACTGTTTCACGGGACATGACAAATCAGCCTTTTACATTTATTTGTGATCTCCTGTAGAAAAGAGAGTACTACAGGTCTGGAGACAATAATTTAGCTTAATCTGCTTGATTCCTTCACTGTGTCTTTCACTTCCAAGGCATAATTTCAAATCTAGCCCAGACCAAACTGACAGAAAATCTTTGCGATCTGAGTCACGGGAAAGGTCACAGTTAAAGAATTTCCTAAGCTTTAGTCTGATTTGAACCACAGCAGCCCGTAATGTGGAATACGTAAGAGTCACAGCACCTACAGCCATGACATCTCCTGATGTCTTCCTATGCAACATCACATTACTGACCGGCATCCTAAAAATCTTCTCAGGAAGGAAAAACGTGCAGCCCCACTACAGACACTGCCGGCTTGTTCTCAGAGGCCTCTTCCACTGGCCCCGTGACGGCAGGATGGTTCGGCGGGGTTCGATGTTGCTCCCCTAGGGTTTGCGATGCGCTCTGGAGGCCGTGCGCTCAACTTGTGACATTATTGCCCGTGTCTGGGGAGCCGACCTTTTCAAGCCAGGACGGCTGGCAGCTGTGACACAGGTTACATCTCTTCGGTGCAAAGTCTGTGACAGCCACTTGACCCTCCTTAGCAGTAAGCCAACGCATTGTCTGCGGACAGAAAGGGGAAAATGAAGCCTCTCTGCTTTATGGATTCCTCACCCTACATACGCTGAGCCGTTTATCTTTGCCTGTGTGCCCCGCATACAGTCATATTTATGTACCTGTGGGGGCTGTAAGGAGCTTATTTATTATTTGTTTTCATTTAATGATCTCTGCCGTTCTCCCCTAGGAATACCCATACGCACTATGCAAATCGTATTAAGCCCCTGGCAATAGCGAGAATGCCTTGAGCAGCAATTCCTGGTACATCAGCTCTTTGACTGTGGGAACTCGATCACCGAACTGGGCCCTCCTGCTCTCCCCCCTGCCACCTTCACTTGCTGACCGTGTCATTCCCTCCCCGACTTCCAGTCTCCTCTAGGAACCACTGAGGACTTGCTCCAGGCTCCCTTTCCCCGACTGTACCACCGGGGCCAGCAGTGTCCGAACGCCGCTCTGCGAACCCCCATCTCTACAGAAAGCATCCCTTGTGCACGCGGGGCGCTCACGGTGCCACACCAGGAGAAGAAAAGCAAATCAAATGCTTTTCTAGCAACTATCTTTAATTTAGGCAACGACTTTGGATGATATGGGCATTATATGACCAAATATCTGAGGCAGGACGGTGAAAGAAGACGTCAACAGTAATTAAGCCCTATGATACAAGAGCATCCACAACATGGAGAGAAGGTGGGAGAACTGACAAGAATTCCTTCTCTGCAACCACAGCATTGCATAGATTTAGGGACAGTGGATTGACCCTGAGACTTAGACATCTGTGTTTCTTCACAATGACTTCTGCACCCTTTGCCAATTCACTTAGCCTTTCTAAATCACATTTTCATATCTGTGATATAGGGATAAAAATCATGAGTCACCACTGCAAAAATCAGGAGGTCTGAACTGCAAACAAAAACACGATCATAGTAAGAATCACCGCTTTTGTTAAGGGAAAAATTTGACGTTTCTCAAAAGCCCTTGTCGCGAGCTTTACAGCACCCGGAGTGTGGCTGCCTTGCTGAAAGTCAGGTCTAACAAGTCAAATAACACTTTCAAATGCATTATTTTGAAAATACATACTACATTTCAACTTAGCTTTCATTATCCTTATCCCTGTCTCCTTTTAGCTCTCCGCATTGCTGCTTTGCTATTCTAGTCCACATGATCTGCACTTTGATTAATTAATTTATTCTGATTATTTAACTCCTTTTTCATTTTTCCATATTCTTCTTCCTTGATTTTTCTTCCCTTATCTCCCTGTCAGTCTTTTCTTTGTATCTCTTTCTATTTCTGCTCTCAAGTAATTGTTTTTCTTTTCATCTCTGCTTCTTCCATTTATTATCTTCATATATGGAAAAATATACACTAATACCTCCAGGGAAAATAATCCACAATGCAGACACTCAGTGAGAGAGAGCAGAGATCCAAAGAAGCTGCCGTGCTGAAAGAGATCTAGCAGAGACAGCAAACTGAAGATTAGATATGGTTTTGCAAGAAGATACGGCTACAGAAAAGGCTAATGAAATCTTGTCAACATATGCAGAGGCATCACCTTGTGTTACAGACCAGAGAGATTTAAATCGGGCCTTATAGGGATTTCTGCTCACATGGAATACTGCATTAGGTCGCATGCAATGTGTTGCCTTAGCAGTACACCCGTTGATCCAGGTATTTGTACAGACTGTGTTGCCAATATTCAGTACAGAACCGACAACAACCGAAAGGGAATTCAAATAGGATCAACAGAAAAACAATGCGAAGCTGAAAGGACAACTGCAAAAAATGATGGAAAATGCTGAATAGCACTCTTAGCTTGGTCGGGAAGGGGTTAAAGAGCTCACAAAAAAAGTGGCAAATATAGAACATATCTGATTATCAAGGAGGGAGAAATGCATTTTCACACTATGCACAAAGAGATAAAATGAAAACAGGATAGCCTCGGTTAAATTCAATGAAAAAGCTGAGGCTGTGGAACAATCTCTCAGGCTTGTAAGAGCCATCACTTGGGACTTTAATAACAAGACAGATTTTATTTTTTTTTAGTTGTCCCCAACCATGTGCTGAGGTGCTATGCTTCAAGAAATGTTTCTATTAGGAACAGTAACTTTTAGTTTAACTTGCACCTAGATATTAGAATCTCTCTCTAAATATTTAAGTCAACTCATTTCACCCTCACAGAAATCAACGCAGGATAAAAACATGGCAGTTATCTTCCATTCAGCAGCAGTAATGTTGTTTGAGATGCATGTTCAACCTTCGTTAATAAAAATATACTATAAATAATTAACAGTAATTTAAATATTCATATGTTGTTGGGGGCAAGGCCTTTTATCCGACAGTTGAAGATACATTAGTGAACCATGATATATTTCGCCGAAGTTAACTTTATCCTAAAAACGCTACCCTAGTGCACAGAGTAATAAGATATCAGAATGGCCATCAGTTTCCTAATATATAACTACAATATTCTTACTTGATAAACTACAATTTCAGAAATTGTTGATTCACATGAGCAAGCTTTAAAAAATATTGGAAGCATTAATTTCATTTGACTAATGCCGATACTATGCATTTATATCTCTTAAAAAAAAAAAAAAAAAGCATTCTTTCTTTTTTTATCCAGGAAAGAGATTTTTCTTCCACAGCATTGGAAATGTCACCTCAAATTGTCACTTGAAGGTAGAATTGCTCCTGAGCCAAATGATACTGCACGTAACTGCAAACATTGTCTCCCCCAGGTGACTTTAGCAGCTATGGCTTCCTTTTCTGTAAGTGTTCAGATATGCGGCTTTGCCTCTGGAGCAAAACAGAAAGCCAGTTTTGAGTGTATGCTCTCCTACCCATATGCGCACGTAACTTGGTATTACCGTGATCCATACCCAGGCAGTGATAAAACTAAACAACAAAGTCTCCATCTAAATATAGAAGTGATGCTGGTAAAAGCTCGACGAATCTCCCTCTGTGTGTAGTCTGACTGAGAGACTCCTCTCCCTGGGCGAATGTGCAATACTGACAATGAATTGGATTCAGTGGTGCTATTAACCCCCTACTATGAAAACGCAATATGAAAACTTTCCTAAGTGCTTTGAAAAAACCACAATGAACTAACAGTTAATTTTTTTAAAAAATATGAAATACAGAAAGTAAAATTTTATAAATGTGAAAGGTCAATGTTCAAATAGCATTGTTAGTTCATTTGCATTTCTCATCTGTAATATTGACTACCCAAGCTTTTCTCGTTAAATAAACGGTCTGCTGCCTTTCAGTTCATGTTAAATTTATTTACTGAAGTACTGAAGACAGACTTACTAGTTAGAGAAAGGAGTCATGGTTAGCCAGGCCACCCTGTGATACCATTGAATACTTGGCTTTTGCAAAAAAAAACCCCAAATAAACAGAAAACCAAACTCAGTTACTGAAAGTAACCATTTCACGTACTGAAAAAAAAAAATTCTTCACAATACAGTTGTAGAGGATGTGCAGTAATTAGTGCAATCAGGTTTCCAACAAGGAAAATTAATCACAAATGCCATCTCTAATTGATTTGGCATGAGTGGTCCAGTGCAGTTCAGCAACACTGCTCCAGCCTTTGGCATCTGATGGCCGTACATTCATGTCCCAGTCCTGCACAGGACTTAGGGCCAAATTAAAAAGTTTGCAGTTCTCACTTCATTTCGGGAGGGATTTTACTTATCTCTTTACAGTACATCCTATTTGCTTTAATAAGAAGTTAAAGACCTGCTGTTAATGCAGGTATGGCTGCCCAGTGTGCAAGAAGAGGTAAAATGTGACTTGATGTAGTTTATCTGTTGGACATTTTCAAACCAAAGGACTTCTGCTAAGCTTTTCAAAACAGCTCATATCAGGAAGCTTTGGGTTTTCTTCTCCCTCACGTTTTTTCCAGGGCAAGATCCCAAGCGCTGTGACCTTCTGCGCAGAGCACAAAGCATTGGTCTTGGAGTTCATTTGCAAGTGCGCAACGCTGACAAACAGTATCCAAAGCACCCTTCAGGAATTGGGTTCTCTTTCCCCGTTATCCTGGAGTGAACCAACAGAAGAGCTTGCTGTCGAACAGCTGTCTCCACTCACGTGTGCTCAGGTCCTGCCCGACAATTTGGCTCCACTTTGTACAAACACTGACCAGGGACATCAGCTCCTATTCAGCAACGGACACAAATCTTTTCCCCCCTTCATTCTTGTGCATACATTTCCGTCGGTAATATTCATTCTAAATTAATCCAGAGCTAATCAACAACTTACCAAAGGAACAACACATCAAATAGCAGGTTTTGCACTTACTTCCTAATCCTTATTCTGTTTCCCATTATGGGTAATAAGTGTGTATGCATTCCATATTTGGAGTGAACGATTAGTCTACGTTTTGCACAAAGGAAAAGGCTAGAAAATCCAGATTTCATTCCCGAGTTTGTTACACAAGTGGGCAAAGTACTGTCTGTCTCAAACAGCCCAGCCATGTAACAGGAATAATTAAACTAGCAACTGACAAAGTTGAATTTGTAAAGTGTTTTGAGACCCCTGAACACTAGGAAAAAGAAAGTACTACTGCACAGTGAAAATCACAGCCGCGTGGATACAGGAATGTCATTTTTGTATTATAAACAAAAGCAAGACAGGAGGATTACATTACTTCTCCTGAATGGTTACAAGATACTTGTTACCAGAGCTTATGCTGGAAGGTCACAGCTATTCCCTGACAAGTTTGCCTTTCACTGAGCTGGTTTTTAACAAGCAGGTGGGTTCAAGAATCGCTTTTTAAAACCAGGGAAGGAATATTTCCAAGTTCATCTCCTGAACCTGCGACACACCCTTTAAGTCACCTTCCTGGTATTCAAAACCTCTGTTAAGTCTGCCCTGTTGTAATTACCGGGCAGCCACTGCCTCAGGATAAATCTAATAGACTTTTTGGCACTGTCAGATTAAAACTTACCTATCAGCTCACTGCAGTGCTTTAGCTCTCCCTAAATCTGTACTTGGGAGAGAATTTATGACCAGGAATCACATTTTGCAAAATGATTAAAGTTACCAAACATCCATAAAAAGTTGCAGTTGTAGGTATCATTTTTTTTGAAAGTCTGCTTAATTTATGAGAGGTGGAAGGTTTATTGTCATTTGGAGTCCACAGTGATGCAGCAATTTAGCATTTTACTGAAGCTGTACACAGCTGCTGTCTCATTTATGATTTTTACATGTTTTTAAATCACCATGTTTGTAACTGGGGGCGTCTGCATACTGGGAAGGGGCGGGGGGGGAAACAGACTCTCTGTATTGTTCCCTTCCCTACTGTTAAAATGCGGAGCAGGTCACGTTCCTTCTAACAAGACTGTGAACTATGCAGTGAGCTTCAGCACTGCCTCTAAAGACAGAGTGTCCCTCTCTCCTCTCCGCCCACCCCGCGTTCTGCAGTACCATAAAATTAAACACAGATGTGAACTCCTCTGCTGCCAGTCCAGCACCAGAGATCCCGCCTGCTGCAAGGACAACAAACCGCCACATTAACACAAGCTGGACATGTTTCAGTCAGCCCGTTCCCAGCAACGGGACGCTCTGTCTGACAGACATGAGCCAGTGACCTGCACACAGCAGGTCCTTCAGCCTTGCAGGAAGTTCAGCTCTGTCCTCCTAACAGAAGACATCCTCTAATTCTGCCCTTCATTGGTGTTCTTTCCCACTCTACAGGCAGCAGAGGAAAGGAAGGATTCCATCATCAGCTTATGGCCAATTGCCCATCATTTCAAAGTAAAAGATGAAGTGCTTCTCTGGATGTTAAATCCACATTGGGATGTCAGGTTCTCTGTGCAGGGGGAACTGCAAGCTTCCTAAGAGGACATCTGCTATCTCCTTAATAGCTACAATATAGCATCAGAAACTTTATGCAACTCAAATTACGTTTCTTTCAGTCATCCTGATGATCTTCCTCATGGCTTAAGGCTTCTTCCCCTTAGATCACTTCCCATTTTCTTCTTCTAGATTTCACATCACTTACCTCTCAGTCCACCTCCACCCAGGTACGTACTACCTTGAAGCCTGTCAGACGGAAGCACTCCAACAGGCTTATCCCAGGATCGGAGAATGGTTGAGGTTGGCAGGGACCTCTGAAGGTCACCTGGTCCAAGCCCCTGCTCAGGCAGGGCCACCTACAGCCGGTTGGCCCGGACCATGTCCAGACAGCTCTCAAACATCCCCGAGAATGGAGACTCCATAACCCCGGGCAACCTCTGCCAGTGCTCAGCAACCCTCACAGCAAAAAATGTTTCCTTGTGTTCAAACAGAGCCTCAAAGTGTTTCAGTTTGTGTGCACTGCCTCTTGTCCTGTCAACGGGCACCCCTGAAGAGAGCCTATCCCCGTCTTCTTCATATCCTCCCTTCAGATACTACAGATGGATAAGATGCTCCCAGCACCTGCAGCTTAACAAAGACTCTGCAATCTCACCAGGTAAAAAGCAGTACTTGTGCTGCTTATTTGCAGCTACTGCTCAGTGCGGACAGGCAACCCAGTGTCAGCTAATGGAGTGGCATTTTCTGTTTAGCGATGTCTGTATCAAAAGCTAAGAAGCTCTTGATATGGGTTACAGTTGAAGCTTTTGGTTCTGCTCGCAGGTGAGTTCCTTCCCCACTGTGAGGCAAATTCCCCCTCACCCCTCAACAAACTTTGACAGAGACCTGAAGAGTTTTGATTAAACAACAATTAAAGCTACCAACACTGTATTAAAGAAAGACGACGACAACGGAAATTGAATCCGTGTAATTGCTGGACATGGAAAATGTGCAAATGCCCGTTTGGAAAATGTTTATTTATTATCTATTGCTTTTGAAGATTGACTCCCATTTGCGAATTGAGCCAGCTGTAGATATTGGACATAAGATGTCTTGATCACCGTCCACATCCTTCCAGCTGCTCTCCATACAGCTTGTTAACAACCAAGGTTCTGACAAGCATCAGCACTGCCACGTGCTCGTCAAAACTGAACCACTGAGATTTCCAAGGTCAAACTAGTGCAATGCAGAGATCTCCAAGCTGAGCGGTGGGTGGGCAATGCAGTATAGGGATGCCTCACCTATCCACCTGTCCTGCCATTATCAGTAATTCCTTTACCTTATTTTCTGTTAGTTCATTTTTTCATTTTTCGTCTTACCAAGCTAGACTTGTGTTTATAACTGAAAACTAATTAAAGACATTTTGATTTATCTCTGTAGGAAATCCAGTCTCTCCCCCTTGAGCATTATAATTTTCCAGTTTAATTGAATTCTACATTGTGTTTATGATGTAATTTTAAGAATCCCTAAAAACAAACTCAAAAGGCTCTTTTCATTACTTCTGAATTTCTTTTGCAACAGGCAGTGTTTTATCTATGGAGAAGGCTGGAGTTCCTGTCAATTGTAATAACATCCAAATGCTTCTTAATAACTGGAGTGAAGTCAAAAGGAGCCACAACAATGAGGAATTAGAGATTAGCAGCCGTAATCATGGACTAATTGAAACAATAACCTATTAACTGGTGTCTTGGCGGTTCTTGCAGACACAGGAAGCTATACGTAACTGAAGCGGGCATTCCTAAGATATAGACTCGTCTTTCTTAATGAAATCCTTGTATTGCCAGGAAAAGACCTCACATTTTCCCTTTCTGTGAGAATATAAAATGCTAATCACTGGCATTTAGCTAAGTTTCACAATCGGGAGCACATTTCATGCTAAAGAACTACAAATTAGCTATTTTTAATAAAAAATACAGTTTAGCTCTGCAGCTTTACCATTAACAGTCACAGAGATGTAAACACTTCTTCTGGAAGCAAATAATTTTGTTGTCTGAGTTTGTTTCCAGAGTAGGTAGATATCATATCATTAAGATGCTTAAGTAATTAAATCAATATTAATAGAGTGAGCGTTAACATGTCAGCTTCAGCGAAGCAGCTACAGGGAGTGGTCGGGAAGGTCACCCCTTTCGAGGATGCCCAACACTATCGGTCCCTCCCCGCTTCCAGAATCACAGGGCGATTTATGGTACAGGGGAGCGCCCACTGCAATGCAGGGAACGCTGCTGTCGCGTGGCAAGAATCAAGCATCTGCCCCTCCTTCATCCCCCACGAGAGGAGGCGGCAGATGTTTGGAGAACAGACACAGCTAGTGCCCTTAGCCGTGCCGCAACCCACAGCCAAACGACTCACTGCAAAACTCCATCTCCCTGTGCGAAGGACGGTACCTGTTCGCTAACGTCGCTGACACTGGAGAGGAAACACCTGGCGGAATTTAACGCTTCAAAACCAGACAATCCTTGGAAACAGAAGGTGGGGGAAATCATTAACATTTGCCTCAACAATTCCAGGAAGGGACCGAGCACCAGCACGAGCTGCCCTGCGGGATACCTGGGCCAGAGCGGGCGGGCAGGCAGCCTGAAGTCTGTAGCCAGAGCAGTATATGATGTAAATGTTGTCCATCATAAAAATCGATGGTTCTTTTGCTAAGTGGTCAATATTTATTTAGCTTTAGCATTGTTTAATTCAATGCATCAATTAAAGATAGTGTAATGTCTGATTTGGTCCCAAGCTGCTGTTTCTGTTTGTCGTTACCTCATCTGTTTGATATCACTCATGTCTTTAAGTCTCTGCTCTTTTGTCCCCTTGCATAACTCAAGGACAGGAGTAATTGACGTGAAACTTTTAAAAATTAATTTCACCGCATATGCCACTAACAGAGAGTGCAAGTCCTCAGAATCATTTATAACTTCATGGTGATTGGCCCTGACAAAACAATACCTTAAAAACTCACGAAAGTAAATTATGGTCCAGGCAAATGGCTGAGCGCGAGCTGGGCCCACGGCCTGGCGCGCAGCCAGGCAAAAACAAAGTAATGCGCTTTTGATATTAATAACAGAGATGATATTGATCCGTAAGCCAGTGTCACTTCTATGCGCAGGCAAGGAGATTGCTTCAGGCATTTAGTCCACTGAAAGCCACTTTCCATATAGGCCATTTAATTCTGGGAGTCTTTAATTATATGAAATGGAACCCAGTTAAAGGGCCAGATACCTATTTACTCATCTTAGATATGGGCAGTGATTCAGGAAGCTGTCAAAAAGGTATATAACTCAATTCTTAGATTTCAAAATGCAGCTGTCTTTTTATATGTTTATTTCATCTGTGTATTTCTTTGGCTCAGAGCCTGCTGGGAATTTGTAGGTACACGGACTCAAATTATAGGATGATATTTTTCAAAAGAACTGAAGCTAATCTTCCTTTTAAAAAAAAAAATTTTTTTTTTTCACAACAAAAGCAGCAACTCAGTTAAGAGAGTCAACATCTCTTACTAAAGCACAGCATGCACTAGAAAAGAGACAGTACAGACCTACAGTTTGAAAATACACTCTGTCACGTGTGTTTGCACACACCTGAAAATGTACTTGTTATACTCAAACAAAAGGGATCATATTTGCATAAATAACTTACTTGATTTGAATATACTAGAAGAGATTGTCCCTAAACACATGACCCTAGACAAAGACCCCTCTTTCTAAGGCTGGAGTACCTTATTTTCTGTAGCATGAAGTTTTTACCGACAGACCGAAGTAACCATTTTAGTATACCGTTACGTCTTACACACAAGCTACCTGAGGTGTTCAAATCTCTCTGCTTGTCTTTAACTAAGCTCATTTTGGAAGTTAATGTTGTTCTCTCGCTCCACTGTCCAAGGGGCATGAGAACAACTTCCCACGGTCATTTCCACCCTCATTTTTTATTCCTCATGTCCCTCATCGGAGAGTTCTCCTACGACATGTTCCCTTGCCAGCCTGGCAGAACACCATCCTGACAGCATGCGTATGTCAGGGAAATGTGTACGAACAGGGGAAATGCAGGAACTAGGTGCTCCCTCTGCAACATGAAAGATTTGTTTGTAAAATAACAGATACAATTCAAAGGCACCTCTTCATATAAAGCAGCAGAATGAAGAAAAAAACAGTAATGTCCCAGAGCCCCAGAGAATGCACATATACCACCAGCACACTGGACACAGAAGGTATTCACTAGCCTACTCGCTATTCACAGAAGTATTTCACTAGCCTTCAAAAAGGTTCACTGCCTCAGAGGCATTTCTCAAAACGGGTGGAAATGCCAGTTTTACCATGTTCTGCCATAACGAGAGAATCCCTAGAACTTGTAAGAGGTGGGTAAAGGGAGATGGTAATTCAGGAAAAGGGTCACTGTCATCTCTGAAAGAAAGGCACGGCACCAACATTAGGAGAGCCACGGTAGATCAGTCTAAGGACCCATGTAGATCAGTATGTAGTTTCCAACAGAGATGCACCGTATTCATAAAGATGGTGCTCCCAAGGTGAGGCACTGGCACTCCAGGTGTCCTAACCCCTTCAGTTTCCCTGGATGCAACAAACTTGACTGGATAATTTGACCCAGCAGGGGACTGCATGCCCACAAACAGACAGGTACATAATAGGAAACAAAATTAAACATTTCACTTAGTTAAAACAACCTTATTCCAACAGACCCCAGTGCTTTACAGAAAGCTCTTTAAACCTTTTCTTGCGGTGCCTAACACATCTGCTAGAAACTGTTCTTTGAGAACCAGTTAAGTCTCATCCAGCAATAGGCAACACAGTGTAGAGCATATCTGGTCAGAGATGCATCAACCACTTACTTCACTGGGCTTTGCCATCAGCTTTTCTCCTCATCACAAAACAGAAAATTGCCCCATGTTTTATTCCCCTCTCAGTTCCCATCATACCCAACACCGAAACTCACGCGTACAAAGCCCAAATCTCTGGGCTTTAAGCGAGGATTTAATTCAGCAGAAATAAGGAGGTGAAGTGTCTCAGGCTAACCCAAGTACAGGCTGCAAAACCTCTGCCCATCAGCCGACCTCTGCTGTTTCAGCCGTACCTTGTCCTTCTGCCACAACCAAATTTTAGCTTTCATTAAAATAACAATCAACATAATTTACCTCAGAAGATGGAAGACTTGTGCTGCTATTAACAGATAGTTAATTCCATCTCTAAACAGACGCTGAGCTCCAAGCTCAAAAGCAGCAGCAATTTACATGTTAAGTATATGACAATCTTTCACAAAAGCAGGGGCGGGACAGAAAGGGCAGCAGGCGGTCAGCAGTGCTCCCCTAGCGTACTCCAGCTGGAGGTCCCGAATCAATACAAGGAAGTTAAAAGAGATGACGTGCGCAATGCCAAAGTGTAGCCAAGCTGTCATGCTCTTTTTAATCTCTCAACTTCTGTATAGCACACATAACTTCTGTCTCGCTATGAGGAACAAGTTAGTTTGGTTTTTTATGGATGTGAAATGAGCTGAATCCTAAATGCAGCTGTAGCATTTCAACAGTCCTGTGAACAAAAATACGTAATATTGCAAAAAACACACTCTTCACCATTCTTGTGTTTCTTGATGCCAACGTTCATGCCTGATGATGTCAATAAACAGGGCACTTTATCCTCATCTTTTTAGAGTCAGATTTTGTGTAGTCATGCATCACAAAGCAGCCTAAAAGAGTAGGAGAAAACTAATCTAAAAAGTATGAAGTTTGTAGAGGTTTCAGATGTTGCAAGAGCAGCAAAATATGAGACTAGACACAAACTGCATTCAAGGTGACAAGCTGAGCTCTTAAAACTTGAGAGATCCCTCTGACAGTGGGAAAAATAATAAAGATTTATATTGCTGCTGACTTTCAGTGGATGACGATAACAAAAAGGAGCAAAACAAAACACACACCCTCCCAGCATTATGCTACTTTACACATCACCTCCTCACTAAAAGGACAGAGTAGACCCAGAGAAATACAACAAAGTGACCAAGATGCTCAAGCGGTATGGAATAACACCTCCCTTCTTTATGCGATTAAATAGATTGGTATGCTTGGCTTGCAGAAATGAGCAACTGAGGGCAATGATAGGAGTCTGTAAATCAGTTTTGGGAAAACGAATGATTATTTACCATTACTCCAACACAAAAGCTAGGTGTCTTCCCCCCTACCTGTCCAAAATGGCCAGGGAGAGCATTTGTGAGAAGAAAAGAAGGATTTTTTTTTCCTGCAGCATAGAATTACTTTGCGAAACTCATTGCCTCATGCTCATGCTGTCACGGAGGCAGTAATTATAAGGAGCTGCTAAGAAGGGATTAGACAAACTCATGCTATCTTCCACATACAACTTGATGCTAGGGAATTCCCCCAAACCAGAGTTTATAAGAGGAAAAAGACCACTTTATAACTGAAATCTTGCAATCATTTAGGATGGAAAGGAGCTTCAGAGGTCATCTGGTCCTACTTCTGTTTGAAGCAGCGCTCATTTCAAAGTCAGATTGTTTTGCTCGGGGCTTTGTACAGGCAGGATAGCCTTGCCCAACCTTATCCTGCCGCTAATATGTTTCCCTGGCATCTGCCCGTTGCCGATGTCAAAAGTAGATACCGGTTTAGATGGCCTCTGCCAAGTGCACCAGTCGTGCATAGCAGAACACAGAGCCACGGAACCACAATGGTCAACTAACTAACAAGAGAAATGTGCGGCAGCCTCTCATAATTTAATAATGCTTATAACATGTTTTGAGGATGAAAACTTGCTTGGTAATAATTTCAAGGCACTATCTGAATAGCATGCATGTCATCATTTCAAAGACTTTCACACTTCTCATTGACACTTTGTGGTGTCAAAATGGCAGAGGATTACCAAAAGTACTCGCTTTAGACTGTAGAACTCATTAACCTCATGAGTTCAAACTTCTTTTATGTCCCAAGTGAGAAGAGTTTAAGAAAAATCAATATTATTCCTCATCTTTGTATCACAAAAATACAGTTCCCTCTGTTGTAAGTAGCTGCTGTGGCTCATACAGCTGACTGAGGAAGACTGTCTCGCACGTAACAATTCTCCTGGAACTTTCAACAGTTTGCCTGTTGGGGTGATTCCAAGTGTAAAGCTTTTAGCTCCTCAGCCACTGTGGAGGGTAAGTTCAGCTCCTGAAGACGGGGAAAATAAGGGTCCACCAGCTGACACATTAATAGACAAAAATTATAAATCTTGCCATGTGGTGCAATATTATTGTCATTCTGTATATACTTGAGGTCACGGAGAAGAAGACAGGAGCAATCAAGATCACCAAGAAATGACTAATTGTTTTTGTTGGTAAATTCAGACATTAGAGAGGCTGCAAGAAGGGGAGTCTGCTGATTTGTCTGGAGGGCACCGCTGCTGCATTTCTCAAATGGATATATTGGTACAAAACGAGCAAAACACCAAAAGACAAAACATGTCTGTCTTACAAAAACACGGTGCTGCAAATGCTGCCACCCAAGCATCCACAAATATACTGTCTGCAGCCAACATTCATTCAATTTAATAAGAGTAGTTGGGAAGGAGAAAGGTAAAAGCGATCTGGTGCTATGCCAGCATACATTTTTCCTCTGTAATCTCTCATGTTTCTCTCTTAATTTCTGTAAATAAACAGGACTGGCCATCTGCCCACTTTGGGTGAGGTGTTTGTGTGCCCTCTTACATTCTCTCCTGGTTTTTGACTGGAAACCTCCCAAACGAAAGAGTTAACTCACTTTCTGTATTAAATATTTACATAAAAATGTTCAGGAAGGTGTGTGTAAATTATAAATAATGTAAAGCAGGACTGGTCTCGGTTAGAGCTAAGAGACCCAAATTGTATCATCATAATACATTATTCACATATAATGCATCTATTCTCCTCCATTAGTGTTACTAGAAAAAGCCCCTGAGTGCTTAACTTGAATTTGGAAAAGTGTAATAAATGTGAGATAAACAAATAGCAGTGGGGATGCATCTGTAGTTTAACAAGTGTAAATTAGTGCTCAGCCTAATTCCTCCAAACTACACGTAGGACAAACAAACCGCTCTCCAGAAACAAGAGATCAGTTACAAACTGCAAAAAAAA
>RSEF01000023.1:4340227-4388136 GCA_003993805.1 Himantopus leucocephalus | reverse complement strand
AAAAAAAGGTTTCCATGGAGAATGGCATTCTGCTGAACATCTTCTGGCAAAGTTATGCTTAAACAACCGTCGTGTTGTGACAGAAAATGACAAATGTAGAAAATACAAATTTAAAAACACACTTGTTCCTAATGCCTAGTATGTGTGCGCCTTTTATTGACACAAGAACAGAAACACACTCTGATGCTCTGAGTCCTTTTCCATTGCTGGCCTACCCTATACAGCTCATACCGCATAAATGAATTCTAAAATAAGTGACTTATAAAAATGCTATTGGTCCTCCTTTTTATTACAAACCACAAATACATGTATGAAAATGTGGAAGTACCGTGAGCGGGCTACAGTGCACAGGTATTTACTCAGGACTGTATCTGCTTGTGCCGAGTTTATACCCACTAATTTTTATGCTTCTATTTCCTGTAAGCTTTAATAGGTGGCTTCTACCCCATGCCTTCTCCCTCCCTCGGGATGGACAGAAATTTTGCTCTCCCTCCCACCAGTGGGCACAGCTCCTGCAGTTTCTACCATCTTGAGATCCTCCAACTTTGTGTGGTTTGGGAGTGAGACTGGAAGTGGGCAAGCCTGTCGGGAAGAGTGAGTGTTCCCATAGCAGAGGGCGTGGGGGGCCGAGAGGCTGAAGCATCTGGTGGTGCATTGTTGTGTCTCCCCATGTCTCTACTTACAGCTTCAACACACAGAGCAGGAATCACGTCATCACAAATCTGCCAAAATACTTAACCCTGGTCTTGAGAAACATAAAGCCAAAATGCAGAATAAACCCCCCCCTAAACTGCAATGTAAAATTACATATAACAAAGTAAGAGTGGTTAACACTTATCAGATGAATGCATTACCACAGGAAAAACTCCATTAAAAAGCACATATGTAAAAAAGTCATATTTTCAGCAGGCCCTATAAATGAATAAATCCTCTGCAGAACTGGCCAAGGCTGCCCGGCACAACCACAGCCCTCCAGCCAGACATTAGTCTTTAAATAGGCTCCCTGATATTGGATGGTCAAATCCTGACAAGGAGCGAACTGGGGCCTGAACACTACAAATACTGGTCGAACACTGGACCCCTCCGGTCGGTCTGTGAACCCAACGGCAGCGGTGAGAGGAACAGCCCCAGACAGCAGAGAGCAGCCGGGGAATGAAGACAAGGCGTCCCGCCCCCGAAAGGGAGGAGGAAAAGCAGAGACAGAGAATCCTTGACAGAGGGATGCAGTTCGGTGACAGGCGCTCTGCAGACACCATCCCAGCCTCCTGCAAGCGCAGGAAAGCCATCCCTGTTGCTGTCCCACATTTTCTCTTCAACTAGAGAGTTTCTTTTCCCCAGGCCCAGAAAAATATCAGCAGCTGCTGATTAGTGAGAGCTTGAGAAGTGATTTATTAATTTCCCACTTGCTTTCAGCTCTGGAACATGACTGGACTCAACAGCAGCCACCGGCCTCCTTGGGCTAGTTTTGCCAGGTGTTTCCTGGTGCCTCCAGCCTCTCTGTTTCTTTCATATGGGTTTATATTACCACAGTAGACAGAATTGTTTCAGTAGTTCTTGGGCCAATTTTTTACTTTTTTGGTATTTTCCTGGAAGTGAAATAAATAAATGCCCCCTTCCCATCAACAACACAAATATTTCTGCCTGTTCGGAGTTCTGACCCGTTTCTCCAGGAAACACTGAAGTAACTTATGTGTGAAAGCAACGCGGATTATGGAGCCGAGCAGGCCGTGCCCATTAATAAACGGACGGTGTCTATGGTCCATGACTCATGTTCTGCTGACTAACCAGTAGAGGCCTATTTCACACCATGAGGGTGGCAAAGCCACCTAATTCAGATGGACACTTTCTTACTCCAAGTGATTTCAACGGAGATGTCTTTCCATTTTTGTTTTCTCCCACAATACACATCTCCTTCATTGAACTGCCCACAGGAGGACCATCAAGCCAACGCTGGACGTTACATTTGAGAGGGACATCATTCAAAGCATCCTCTGCTTCCACCTGTAGTTCCTTTTAACTTGGCTTTCACAAATCATGTACGTCTCTCTTGTCATTGGAGTGGGCTGGGAGGAAGGAAGAGGATTCTGATGGACTAAGTAATACTTTTCTCACACTTTGCAAGCTGCTGCTGGTCTAACAGCAGGGAAGTTTCCTGGTGGCACACTTATTTATTGCAAATGGTGACTCAAACATCTAACCTGAAAATCAGTATGCATAGTACTGGTGAAAAACAAATGATGTGTCACAAAGCCTGAACAGTCACAGAGCTAGAGGAAAAAAAAAGTGTTGCTCGAGGCCAGCTTCTTGATTGCGTATAGGCCAAAGAGCTGGAAAAAAACCCACTTTTTGCAAGCATGGCACGAAGAATTTGGTGAGCAAACACCACTACAGCAACATCATCCAGTGACTACAAAAGGATATTTTGGTGTTAGAATGTCAGAATGAATTTGGTGTCTTGTTTATGCCACTAACCCACTGCGGATTCTCAAGTGTCCTTTGTACTGCTGTTTCCTCAGATGTGAAGAGAGCGAAAGAGTTTCCCAGGCCTGGAAAGTGTTTAGAGATCTTCAGGTGAAAGTGTTACTGTAAGCACACAGAATATTCTCTTTACTAATTATCAGTACACATTAGTGGAATTGCAATGCTGTATGTTCAGTCTAGCAGGTCCTAGAACACCACGCTGTGGTGCACAGACATAAAGTTAATATTTAGGCTTAAGTGCTTCTCAGAAAGGCTTTATAAACAGTAGTCATTGAAATGAGAAAGTCAGCCACTATCTGAACAGTGTTACTGCTGTTCTGCAGGGTTTGGTTTTTTGGTGGTTTTTTTAACTATTTATTCCTGCTGACTATGGATGTTCAAATTCAAGAATCAAATACCTTCTCTGAAGTGCAACTCAGTTACAGTTTGACTTTTGTTTGGCAAGGAATTTTGCTGTGGGGATGAGACTTCTGGCAGCGGCACAGTCCTTTTGCTTCCTTCCTGCAGAGCTCAGAGACCTTTGCTAAAATAATCAAATTTATTATTACTGCAAGTAGAACAGGAGTAAAATAGTTGCCTGGTTAGTGGCACGTCTTGAACAAATAACACTTCCAGCACAAGGGAATTTTCACTGTCTGAAGAGTGAGTTGGGGAAACACATATTTAATAAAGACTCTTTAGTAGGAATTTTTAATAGCATTTGTAAGTTGCATTGTAAGCAATTAATAGGTCTTGTGATGACAAACTGCACAGTGACAACATGCAGTTGACAAACAAGAATTTCCCAGGACACTGGAAGAGTAGAAGATTCAAAAATTTAGGAAAATGAACATGAGAAACACTCTGAAGCCATACCTTGAATATAGGAGGCCTCTGGACAATAAAGCCTCCACCCATCCAATAGGGAAGGCTAGATGAACTTCTCTGGACATTTCAAGTAAGCTGAAAACAATTAAATCAGTTTGATAATGCTTCACAGGATGCCCCCCAAAATTGCTTTAACCTGTGAGCTTATGCTAAAAAGTTCTGGCTCTGATACAGTTCTTGTACCTGAAATCTGTGGATGCATCTACTGCAGATGTCCAGGGCACCAGAAAACAACGTGTTACAACTACACAACAGGAGATAATAAAAACATATATACACATCTGTGCCCCTGGGTGAGACAACATATGTCACAATCTGGAGTTATGTCCCAAGAAGGTAGTGTGGTCCAGAGAACTCGGAATCACATGCAGCTTCAAGGATGTGGGTCTTGGGAACAGGATGAGTAAGACGATCACCACAGCATTCAACCAAAGAGGACAGAAAGGAGTTGCAGTGAAAGATGTGAATCATAAGTCAGCCTTGGGAACACTGTTCTCCGGACTGGAAGCCAGAGAAGCTTCTAGTCACAAACCACGCCACAAGCTGACTGTGCAGGCACCTGAGAAGTGACGATTACAAGTAAAGATCCCAAGACAAGGGTCACAAACTCATAAGGGTGCCAAGACAAAATCCCCCAAAAAACTTGAAGAGATTGCCAAGCAATTCTGACCAGCAGTAGAATAAAGAAACATCAAAGAAAATGACTGCCATTTGCATTCAGAAATGGAGATTAAGATTTAACTGTATGTATACTTGAAACCTTTCCCTTATCCCTGAAGCAGATACTTTTTGCTAGATTCCGTTAAGATGTATGTTCCTCAGATGAGGGGAGTCAGGCACACGTACCTTCATAAAATGTCCAGCACAATGGGATCCAAATTTGAAGCGAGCAATGTTTATGTTAATTTAAATATTAGATAACAACTTTATGATATCCTAGAATACACCCCAGGCAAAACCTACAGAAAAACAGCCCAGAATCACTAGAGAAAGTAGACTTCAGATAGCAAACATTTTTTCCCCTTAGTAAGGTATTTATCCTCCTCCGTTCATTAACATCCAATTAGCTCCTGAGCCCTTTCCCCAGTGCCGAGGGTTTCTTTTCAACGAAACAAAACAGTACTACAAAACAAAACAAAGAACCTAACCCCAAACAAAACTCTCAGTGTAATTAATTAATGTAGAGACAGATTCATAGAAAAGCTGAAAGCACAGTAACAGCAACAGAGGAATCCCCATATAAACTATTGAGACTTACAAGAGCTGCTGTGAGCTGCGAACTGCAGCCTGACAGCCCAGAACAGACTACTGTGCGTGACGATGGTGACGACGATCGCACAGATGTATTTGGCAGTACAGAGATCTGGCAGATCCACTGCCACAGCTCCTCCTGCTACTACAGAGGATTTCCCTGGCATTCATGTGCCGACTGAAAAGCGTGCGTGAAATTAATGCACGTATGTATGCCAACATGTGACAGAGCATGTGTGTGCAGCTATAGAAACATTACCAAAACCTCATTTACTTATATAGTTTAAATAGTCAGTTAACAAATTAAACACTATTTTCTCTATCAGCACATTTTCTAAATACATAACTGTTATTTTCTTCAGTCTTCATCATGAGATCTTGGTCTCTGTCTTACAAAGAATTTCATAAACAAATAACTGGAATTACTTATAAGCAACCTGATTTAATAAGACATGAGGATGACTTTAAATCCACTTCTATTATCACACTAAAATCCGCTAAATTACTCACCAAAGATACTTACATTAAGTGAGTTTCTAAAGTTGCATAAAATAAAAAGGAGAGGAAGAACGAGACAGATCTGAGGACCTCATATTTTAATAGAAAAAAGACTAGGTTAATCTCATTAAAATGTTTAGTTTTGTTTATGTTCTTTAACTTACAGCACTCCTCATTAGTAAAGATGCTTTTGTAGCCTCTTTCCATAAACAATTCACTAGAAGTAGAACGGTCTGTTTTAAGACCAAACATTGCATTACAATATTTGCATCCCAGTCCCCCACTGCGGCAGCACGCAATATTCAGACCCTGAATGCTGACTAAAAATAAACGGTAAAATAACTGACTTGTTTTCCTAGCTTTTGAAAAGTGCTGTGTAAAGAACAGCCTGAAGTGTGAAAAATGATGTGATTCTCACAATTACTGCATTGCGAGCAGATGAGGGTGTTAACTAATGGTACCAAGAAAAAATATTTTTCCAAAATTTCAAGAGGAATAACATTACTTGTGGGTATATTTATATGGTTATTTAATGTGATAGTGTCCCTTTAAGTAAACTTGTCACAGAAGATTTATTTTTTTTACCTATTGTCTAAGAGTATAGCATAAGGAGTACAAAAGGTCCACTGGCCAGGACACAAACCCTAGAGGCTAAGGCTAACAAAGCGGCTGACAAGGAGAGACCGGATGACACAATGAATGACGCGTTCACAAGGTCCTTTTGTTACAGAGAGCAGAAATAAAAAAAATAAACAATATTTGATTCAAAGAAATTAGGAATAATGTTAGCATAAAAAATACTAAAACTGCCGTGTTCAGGCACTGGAAAAGGTAGTGGATATCAACTATTTAATTATTTCCGAATACTTTATCATATATCTAGATGTAGTAACTCAATTTTATGCCACTTTCATGGAAAGCTGTTTCATTATTTTCTTACTTTTTTTCAGTTTTTCCGTCATTCTATTCCACTTAATGAATACATGGATTTTGAATATTAGGTGAATAGTCCTTGCAACAGCACACAAAAGGAAAATGATGCAGATAGCATTATGGTCCCGCTTCTTCTCTTTGCATTAGGTTGGAAATGATATGCAGTAGGGATTATGCTTTGTTTAAAGCCGAGCCTCTGCCTCTAAAAGAATATATTATACAAATCTTCTAATGTTGTTGAAATTCCCCAAAACTTGATTGTGTCAGACATAATGTGGCAATGAGGTTCTTATCCCTACCTTATGCCGAATAAATATCTAATATCAGAGAGTATAACCTTGGAAAAGTATACACTAGGGAACATCTCTCCCGTCAATAATTCATAGTGCTGTTGGTGGGAAGGTACGTCCCGCTCGCCCCTAACAGTACGTGGAATACATTAGTGCCCAGACTGCCACAGCTCTGAGGAGGCGCTGGGGGAAGGGGAGACCACGAGAGGGGATGACTTCCTTGCGGGCCCATTAAACAGAACAAACCTCGGAATCATTCAAAGTAGCACCGTATCCACAGAAAGCAAAACAAGCAGGACCCCCTCCTCAACAAGCCCATAATCAGAACTGTTTGAGGGAGAGAGCATGTGTAACGCACATCTTCACACACCCACGTGCTACAGATTTGCCTTACATTTTCTAACTGCAGAAACGCGGGGTTAGCTTCCCTGGTGCCGCGCAACCGGAATTGTTCTGCCGAGACACTGCAGTAATGCACTGATGAAGGAGGCCCCCACGAGTCCCCATAGTAATTCTACTAATGTTAATCCAAAAATCAATACATTCAGGTTCAGCGGCGTTTCTATAGGCAAAAACATAGGTGCCATTCAAATGAGGTCAAAACAAATAATTTTCTGGTGGTATGTATCGGCCTTAAAGATTATTGCAATTTTTTAATTAAAGGCAAAATGAGAGTTGATTTTAATCCAGTTTGGGGTCCTTTGCATTCCTATTTGCTCTTTAACCATTACAGTTTAAATGATTTAGGAATCAGAAGAATAACTAAGAAACCCAGCAGTCATTATCTCAAATAATGAGAATTTTTAATGCAAAATCAATTTTTGTTATAATGAAAATAGATTCCTCAGCTCCTGCAGGGTGATATGTACAATTCTTTTTTGCTGTTAAATAGAATGTGATTGCTTATTTTCACCAACACGATGAACATTTTTATTCAGGAGTAAAAATAAAATGTCAGAATTTATTTACTGTTATTAAACACATATATTTAACCAGAAAGTCCCACCATATGACTGAAGCTGAGGAAACTGGCAATAATATTCTGTGAACTTTCAGAAGCTTGAGGAAGAAATGCAAAATTTCCAAAAGGTAATGAAAAAGCTCATGCTGGGAAGAAACTGTCTGGTTGCATTCCAGCTTCTGTACAGATGGTTGACCAAACTCTTCATTGGTTATGTCAAATGAACCAAACTCAAAAGCTAATGAAAGAATATCTTAAGCAGGCTTAATGAAGGAAAATAAAATGCTTCTTCCATAACAACATATCAAAACTGCTATCAATGCTGAGCAAATTATTATTATGATTAGGATTTTGATTATTATGATTTAGAGTAAATGCATGTATTTATGGTAATTTTTGATCTCCAAACTTTAGGAAAAGCATTCATATTAATATTGTAGAGCCATATTCCATTAGAGTCCAGATGATCTAGAAGAATGCCTAGAAACTCATGGGCTTAAATGCTTTGTTTGGAAACACTCTGTGTATTTCTCAATACTCGTATTTCGTTTGGTTTCTCACGCGATGCCTAAGAGGTGTAAAATCAGAACATGAAAAAGAAGAAAATGAGCAGCAAAGCTGCCAATATCCTTTAAAATGCTTTCTTAGCTTCTTCTCTGAGTAACAGGTGAAGAACAAGTTCTCAGTAGAACAGAACGACAACTGGCAGCAGATCTGCACGGGAATCTTCAAATACTAATCAGCAAGAGGTTGGGGGCCTGTGAGGGGTTTATGAGCTCAATTTGCATTGATTATTTGGGTACTGCTATCCTGAAGAGTACGCTTTTTTGGCAGCTGCGATCTCTAAAGCATGCTTTTTGCAGAAATGGCAGCAGCAAAGCCTATCATTCAGACATCTATGCACAGGAGGAATTTCTTTTAGCAACACAAATGTTTAGGAAAAATGTAGCCTGTCTTGAGCGGGTTGTCCGGGCAGGGCTGGGAGCCTCGAGGACGTGTACGAGACACATAGACAAAGCAGGGACAACTTGAGCGGGTTGCTCTGGGCTGCGCCCAGTCAGCCTTTGTTCTTGGCTACCTTGATGTTATATATTACAATCTGCTCAGGCGGCACACCACTGTCTGAAACAGTTATACTCTTATCTTTGGAAGTTTTAACTGAAGAAACTTTTAAGGATAATTGGTGTGGCAACACTGCAAATCCTACTTTTCAGTAGCAGTAAATGTGAAGAAAACATGCACATTTATTCCAAACTCTTAGCTGAGGCTACATCCACATGCAGGAAAGTGCTGCTGGACTTGTGTATGCTTCTGAAGCAATAATACTTATTAACCAGTTCGGCCTTGGTTCCAAGCCAGTCACTTAACGGTGAAGACTCAACAATTACAACTACACAAAAGAGTTTCCGCAAAGACTTTTTTTTCCTCATGTGATTTGATAAAGCTGTGCCTTTCCTTCTCACTAATGTTCATTTTTCATGAACACTGGAGAAACGGAACTTTGAGCGGATCACTTATTCATATTCATGAAAAACAAATTGCGATCCACACAGAGGCATTTGCGGAAATCAACATAAGAGTTCCCTGAGCAAGAAACTCTTACTGGGAACAAATTTGGGCTTATTCAGTAAAACACAGCAATAGTTTTATGACAGATAATAATTTCAGTCACGGCTAAACTTTACAGGTCAAACTTGATGGTTCATTCTCAAGATTGATAAAAAATATTAGCAAAATATTTTCAAGGAGGAGAGTTACCTATGTATCATTTTGAGTAAATCATGATCTGCTCACAGCTATGATGCAGACAGAAGTAAAGCCTAAATTCCTTGAGTAAGTTACTCACTGTGATGTATTTTTTAATTTTCAAAGTAACTGGGATTGACACTATAGGAGAACAGTCATTTTTGCCCACAATGGCAGAATTCAGATCATTAAAATAATATATAACTAACCAAGAAATGCAGTTTATGTGGGAACTTTCCCTAATTTACACATTCTTTGTAACAAAACACACATTATGGAATCTGTACACATTTGCACAAGCTGTTCCATTCTGGTGTGTGCTCATATGTGCCTTTCTGAAACAGTTTTCAGAATTGAAGAGTATTTTATTTACAGCAAAGCAGCTACCCTGTGTTGCACTACATCTGCCTTAATTATTACATAAAGAATATTAAATAGTTAAATGTTTCTATGCCATGTAACAGGCTTGTTAACAAATGACACATACGGAAGAGTTAACCCCATTCAAGTGTTTATGAAAGCATGGGGTCCTCCAGAAAGTGTCACAGACTTACGCAGTATTTCACAAGACTTACAGCAACTTTCCTCAACAGCCAGCAGCTTCCCAACTAAATAGCCAAAATACCTTAAGAGTAAGTACTTCTTAGAAAGATGAACAATATTAAAGTTTCAGGATGGGGCTACTTTCAATGAAGGGTTTTTCCTAATGTGATTCATCTTTGTTGTTGGAATCACACACTTCAGCAAGAAATGGGACAAGCCAAGAGTTGTATTTGCAATACAATTTCTGGGACATGAATATATTCACTTCAGAGGTAAGAGTGCGGCAACTTTCAACAGAGCTCGGAACAAACATATATATGAAAAACTGAGCCCTTTACTGCAGTGGAACAGCTTTTCGTCTCTTCTTTCTTTCTCCTTTCTCTCTAGCACTTAGGAGTTTGAAAATCCGTAAAGCATCTTTTTCAACACGCAGGTGTATTCACTATCAGCTAAACTGAAGGCCCAATCAGCATACATAAACTCTGCCCCTAAGCAGTCTGTACTGGTTTATACAGAGATTAGGATTGCTTTGAATTACACATGCAATCAGGACATTTCATAGAGCAAATTGTGGTCATTTTGACAACTATACAGCAAGCTTAATTTCAGGCCCAAGTATATATGATATTCAGAGATACAATGAGGTAATTTAACATTTAAAAAGGCAAGTATGTAGTATAAATTAGCAGAAAAATCATGACACTTACGAACTTGTTCTAAAGATGTATTGTTAGGTTTTTTCAGAAAAAACCCACCAGTTTCTATTAAGAATAAATTAACCACTAAAGAATTCCATTGATGGCCAATTCATACTGGAAATCTATTTTAAACTTGGAAAAGAAAGGAAGGGGAAAAAAGGGAAGAAAAGAGGGAGGGAGAGAAGAATGCAAATACGTGCAGAAATACCGTACTTCTAGCACGCAGTCTGCAGAACAGCAGCCCACAACAGCAAGCTATCCTTCTCAGAGGATATCCGCTATTCTTGTAACAGTTTTTCAGAAAAAGCAGACAGTCCTCACTGTATATATATATACATGTGTGCATATATACAAATATATATATATGCATACCTATGATTTACAAAACCGGTTCTCCTTTTCAATGTATGGGAATCCTAAGCATGGAGGTGATCTCACATGAGGGCTCGCTCCTGCCCTGTAAACCAGACTACAAAAGCTGCAGTGATTAACATAATACTGACCATGTCTCTAGAGATCTAGATGTCGCTTACGCCTTTTATCCGAAAACATCATGCTATGTAATAAAATAAATAAATAAATAATCTGACACACATTTGAACCCTGATCTCTTTGAAACAACTTTTTCCTCTCTGTAAACTTTGCAGGCGTACCTACACTACTTTCTTTATATGCTTTCACTACTCTATATGCTTTACCAACTTCTTCAGGATAAAAACGTCTCCTCTTCAGTCAGGGACTCCGCAAAGCACTTGAAGTAAGTGTGTGTGTGCACGTGCGCTCCCATGTACTGAATCAGGTCTCTTGAAGGCAAATGGCTAAAAGCTGAATTTACACAAATTGAATCCTCAGCTGATACAGTGAAAGTTCCACCTGTAATACCTGACATATGCTTGGAAGATTTGTTTTTGGCAGTCTTCCCCTCCACCTCAGTGAAGATCTGTTACAGTTCAAACCTATACTAAACAAGGGAAATTCTTAGGCTTGTGTATCAGAACTGGATCGAATGGTCCCAGCAGGTCATCCTGTTCTTAACCTTTATGGGTCTGCATAGCCCTACTCCAGCTCCCAGCTTATATGCACCACAGAAGCTCCTTTTGGTCAAAAGGTACTTTGGGCTGAAGTGAAGTTACCTGCTATCAGCTGGTGCACTCTGTAGGCGTGATTTTAGCCTTCAAAAAGCTGGAAGTCCTCTCAATGTTTGATTAGTACCATAAATACTGGATCAGTAAGAGACCAAATGCCAAGAAAAGAATATGTAAGATAGGAAATACTGATTAGTAGGACTTACCATGGCCTTTAGCCAAGATAATGCTGCTCTCAGCTGCACAGCTCTCATATTAGAAGCATCAATGTTTTTTCATTAATTTCTGCTACAGTTTGTCATCCAGTGCGGTATCTCCTTTCAATTAAAGATTTGTGTTAAAAGGCATAAAAACTAAACTTGTTTTATAAAACATTTATTTGGCATTATGGAGGTTTTTTTCACATTTTGATCGATAGCAACATCAACGTCTTAGTCTGATTTATCACTCATCATTTTATACTCCTGCCAAAAAGGGTTAAAAGACCTCCCCTTCCAAGCATTTAGTACCTGACCTTTACATGGCTAATTTTACTACGCTGACAGAATTTTTAGACTTCTGTATTCCTTAAAATGCACCATGATAGTAGCTGGAACCTTCTAATTTCTTCAAACTGTGTCTTCCCAATCATTTATTTAAGAGCTGTGTAGATAAGCTCTCCATTCTCACCTAGATCAGTGATAAGAGAGGAAACGGCCTTTTTAGAGCATCTCTGCTTTTTAAAGCTGATAGAAATAATAAGGTTGACAAAGGAAAAAGGAAAATTGAGCATTATGAGGGTAATAACTTAGAAAGTGTCAGATTCAGAATAATTGAATTCAATGACATTTAATGCTATGGAAAACAATAGCAGCAGCCCAGCCGCCCATCTGATTCATGTCTAGTTCATGTTTAACAAAACAAGGCTAAGGGTCATGCAGTCATGAGTCCCATAAATAACCTGTTAATGGGATTTCCAAACAAGCTGTCCTCAAAATGGGTTTTCGTCTCACAGAAAGAATATTAAAATGCAAATGGATTCGGGCTGTGTCCTCATAAACAACCATGTTCATTTAACCTCTGACCTCAACGTTTAACTGCCCATTCCAGCAATTTGTACAGTATTAGCCACAGCATACCACTCCAAAGTGCTAACTTTGAGAAGAGAGGACTAAATGAATGAGTTACTAGCTGTGATGCTCAGTTAATCATGTCAAAATGAGTTTATAGGCATAAAACTAGTCTTTTAAAACTACCCTTTAGTTAGCTGACATTTTTGCTAATAGAAAAACAAACAAGCAAAAAAATAGCGAGCAAGTGCCAAGAAAGGTATTTTGAAACACAGGCTGCACAGCGCTGCACGCCAGCTCAACCGAAGAGCAGCCAGCGCCGTTCCGCAGAGGTGGCCATACGGTGTCCCCCGAGCTGGTCGGCAGCCCTGCCCTCGCTCGCCTCCTCCCCTCGGCTAGCAGCCAGGACCGCTCCTGGCAAGCACTTGGCATCGCTGCTCACAGCTCTACAGTGCTAAGTACAGACTTTCTTGCCTCTTTTCTGCAACAGGATATCCCAGGAATTCCCTGCAGCATTTTCAGTTGCATCTTTAAAAGCATGTGGCTCTTTTTCTTACAGAATTAAAAAAAGCCCACCTGCCTGACATGAATAAGATATGTCAGTCTTTGTCCAAATTCAGCCACATCTTTCCTCCCTGCTACTCCTCACAGGTCTCAAGGAGAGCCCCTCAAAAGGCCCACGGGAGCTTGCCTGACCATGCACAATGTCAAATTAAAACTGCAACAAGCAAAATATCTGGTAATTGTTCCCTCTTATAAGTATCACGAAAATTGCAGTAAATACTCACTCAAACCAAAGTATGAAGGTTAGTCTTAACAACTTGGTTTTAAAGTAAGCAAATTAAACTACTCTTTTTTGTACACACACGACTTCTGAGACAGCACAGGGTAGGAGCCTCTTCGCAGTGCACTGTATGTTACAGAAGGGAAAGGACTAGCTGGGATGTCAGAGCACTCTTACCTGACGGGGTGTCTGCATTTTTTCACCACAGAACTACTATTCCAAAATCTACATAGCACTTCAGAGTTTATTAAATATTTGTAACTTCTAGAGAAAACTGCTACAGTTGAGACTGGCTCTCAAAGTTGTTTCAGAGTTTGTTGCACAACTCAGTGAGGAGGAGGAAACAATCTGAGCTGACAGTACTTAGCGAGTAATCGTTATTTTTATGGTTTCTATCATTGGATTATGCCCGTCCTCTCAGCTGATTATTCAAATGGGCTGATTTTTCATGTCAGTTTTGGATTTAGTGTTTCTCTCAGTAAATTCCTTCCTGTAAACAGGTCTTTGGGGGCACAGTTTCAGGTATCACTCACCGCAGGTAACTGATTTGTCTTATTTTGCTCACACTGATTGGCAGCAAAATCTTTGAATATTTAGTGGCCAGAGTTTCACTTTTCTGAAATGTGTCCACTTCCTTGTCCAAAAAGCGATGACTTCCCTCCTAGGAGAGGTGGTAACAAGTCTTACTTCTGTCTTTGATGACAACATGAAGCATCAGGAAACGGTTTTGTGGCTCATCCAAAAATTAACAAAGCCTTACCTTCTCCAGTAAAAGCACATGTACAGTCACTGTGCAAGAATTACAGTGGTATTTACAGACTGAAAGGGAAAAATAATCCTGCAAGTTGGAATAAATGTTTCATTTTGAACTCTGACAGAGTTCAACCCTTTTCCAATTTTCCTTCTTTGTGTACCCCAAAGGGTAAGCAATGGTTTCAGAAACCCCCTTCACCCCTTCACCTCTGTACGCACACATGCAATCTCATCTGATGGACAGCTGTTCCCCAAATGCAAAAGAGAGAAACCGTGCCATTAACGTTTTCTTTAGCCTATTCTGTTCTAGACCTTTTAACAAAGCAAAAATGACCGTTTTGCCACACTCAGTGATGCAGAAATCTGGCATTTGAGAATTGCATTGAAAAATACCAGACTTTATCTATTTTAATTTTAATGAATCTATTTTGACTTGAGATTACAAATTTTTTTCAATAGATGCTAAATTCTAACACAGTAACTCTACACACTAACCGAAAGATTCTCAAAATCTGTTAACAAAGTCCAGAGTGACTACTGTACTCCAGTTAAAAAAACCCCACACAAACACACACACAAAACCCAAACAAAACTAAACGAAAAAAACCCCATCGGATTATTCCTCCCGTCTGATTTTCTGTGACACCTCACATTATGGATAACAGAGTCTGCACTGAGCAGGCTACAATTAAAATAATGTACATTATACTGCTCTGATACACAAGAATCAAAATGAATTATTGTTTGAATTTAGTATTTACCCTATAATATATTATTTTATATTTTGTGAAAGATTACTGTGAGTTGTCAAACGGAAATTTCTTCAGGGACATTCATAGGAGTTTAGATTTCAGCCGACTCATATTTCAAAAGCTGTTTTTCCACTGCATCCATGCAGCCACCATGAAATTCTGGTACTTTATTCCAAAGTTATTTTCACAGAGAGCTAGAAATTGATTTGGATGACACATTCAAGGACAACACAACTGTCTTAGTGTTTTTGCATTGTCTTAGCAATCTTAGCATTTTCTGTAATTATGTGTTGTGATTTTTATTTTCTAAATTGTGTAATGAATTTGTTTTCTGTTGAGATGGGTGTAATAGGATTAGGCTGTAAGATATTTGAGCCATTATCATCAACGTCTTAGAACCAAACTCGATATGGCAGAATCCATATCCCAAAAATGCAAATAAATCCCCAAAGCCTAAATCTAAAAGTAATTTTGTCTGGGTTTGTTTTAGGGAAAAAAAAAAAAAAAAGTGAAGATTTAGCACAATATCCCTCTGCTTCTAAGATGTCTGAAGCACCTGATCTTTGACAGAACTGACAAATTCAAGTTTTCCACCAGGAAGCCTGTTTCAGCCAACTTCATTAGCTGATACATTTACTTTCATAAATTCCCAATCCTACTCCTACCCCCACCAGAAGGGTCACTTGCAGGTGTGACTCAGTCAATGTCTTCCCTCCTTCATTGACAAGGCATCATTGTGCACAGCTCAGGTGTAAGTTTGCACTGGAGTGTTAACTCTGGAAATACCACAGCTGCTACTGAAGCATCCGTATATGATGCACAGCACTTCTTCAGCACAGAAAAGAAAAGCTGTCCCAACCCATTTCTCAGTAATACCACAAAAAGATCTCAGCACACCTTTTTCCTGACATCTCAACCTGCAGCTTTCATCATTCATTACTTTTACCAAATGTAGTACGCACAAAAAAAAAGAGAGATGAGAGGAAAGGAGGGAGTAAGCGGGAAAACATTCTACATCCTGCGCTTTTGCCTTTTGTTACCAGAGTTTTCAAATTCAAAATTTGCATGCCAAGAGCTGAGGGCGATACGCAGACTAAGATGGCAGCACTAGTAACTGGTTTATCAAATGCAGGCATGGCTAGGTGAACTGCACAGAGTCTTGTGTTTAAAAGGAGTTTTTTCCTGCATATTACTGGCAGAGTTTAAGCTGTACCTCATGGATTCACTTCTGATGTACTTTTTTCTGTGCCAAAAGCCTAAATATATTTTTAAATCCAACACTGATTTCATGTATCTTAAAGGCAAAACCAAACTGCAGATCAGGCAGTACATGGGAAAGCCACGCAAATACTGTCACGTCTAAGAATAACATTACAATGCTCATATCTCAAACACTGTGGATGGTAGATTTGCCCCACTGTTTCACCTATAGGCATTTGGAAAAAAAATGTTTGCAGAAAAATCTAACTTTGGCCATGACAGTCTTTACTGAGTCCTTGGACTGCTCGGTGACTCTACTGACACAGTGTGCATTAAAGATTTGTGTTTCGTTCGCTGCACCACTGGTTTATAGGAGGCCATTCCTTAAAAGTTAAATCTAAGCCCAGAAAAGTTAGAGCTAGAAACTTTTTTTCTGTAACGGGCTGAAAGCAGAGTCATTAATGCTGTGATCGGTCTAATCCAGAGCATTTGTCGCTGCTAATTATTACGGACAAGCCTCTTTATTGAACCACATCCTCTTATCGACATTAGGATGCATGAGCCCAGGCTGTTGTTTTAAACGCACTCATTAACCACACAAATCAGCCCTGTTGACAGAGCGCTTTTGAATTAAGCTTCAGACTGTAGTCATTGGACAAGGAGCAATTTATAATGCCATTAGCAACACTTGCGAAGGTTACAGGCATCAAAAATTGTTCAGCCGTAATTATTCTTAATGGATACAAGGAATAAACTGACGCAGGACAGCTTTTTCATTAGCTTTCAATCAAGGCTGATGGCTTTGAGAAATGTACAGTAAGTGCGTTTTGGGGAGAAATAATGATGTTGCAGCACCTTTCATTGGAAAATGCTCTCACTTCAGAACTTAACTTTTAATAACCTTAATTTGATATAATTAAAAAATCTGATTTGCTTTGAAGATCTTGCAGTGAATTGTTTTGGCTGCTGGTTAACCCTTTTTCAAGTGTTCATCCCAGACATGCTAAAAAATAAAAATCTTCAGATACTTTGCTTTCTCATGGAAAGCATCAGACTTTTGACTTCCCACACTTCTAGTAACTAAGTACAGATTTTTAAAGTGAACTCAGAGCACTTAGAGAACGAAGGGAATTTTAAAAAGTTTATCTACCCCCAGAAAAGTACCGGCACATATACAACATTCTCCATAAAATTCAGTCACAGATTCACAGACGTGATCTAGCGGTTCTGTTCATCTACAAAGCAGTAAATCCTGAAACCTTGCGCTCACTCCTCTCCCAGAGACAGGAGGGCAGACACACATCACCTGCTCTGCACCCCTCTCAGCCAGGCTTCCAAGCTACCTGGACTTCTGGCCTGAGGCGGTACCTGTGCCCGTGTTCTCTGTCCAGTGTCCCCTTACTATATACTGCAACTTGCAGGTGAGATGATGTCATTTATAGAAGTCAGAATCCTTGCAAATGCGGCAAAGAGCACAGTGACAGTGCCACTTCTCTCTGAGAAGCAAACTGGCAAGAATGGCATTCCACCAGCATTTCACCCTTCCTTCTGGTACAGCAAGGTACCAGCTTTTGGTTGAAATATTTATAATCGCTGCATCTAATGGATCAGCTCAGTGCTTTATATGTTAAGAAAAGCATTCAAACCATAAGGGCTGTGAAACAAGCACAGGGGCTGCAATGGAGCACGCTTTCTGTATTGGGACACTTAATTTCATTGTTACAGTTGATTTCTTATCACTCAGCCCCTTTTCCTGCATACTAACAAGACGAAAGGCTGAGATTCAGGAGGGTAATAAGCTTTGTTTCAATCAAGAGATGCTACTGCACTGCACAGAGGGAAAGAAGTCTTGAAAAAAGCCCCAGGCAATAGATCGGAGAAAATGTACAGCTGGTGTCTCTGCTGCCTTGCTGGTTTAGGGAAGTCTGCGAAGAGACAGCAAACGAAAGGAAGAGTTTTCATCAAGATACAATTTTTACTCAGCTCTGCTACTTCTGAAGACAGAACATAAGGAAGAGTGAAGAAGTCCCGTTTCTTGGATACAAACTCTACTTACTGGAGTCCAATGCGACCAGTAAAATCACATGCCATATCCCAGTGTCAGCCAAGCCATCTCATTTAGCTGTACACCATTGTTGCACATTTCAAATTGAAAGGAACCAGAAAGACTAATTACTAATGTTACACAAGTCTACACTGATATTCTGTAAATAAACCAATTCTGAAATTTTATCAGTGAACGTGTTAGTGTGAGTTACTCAATTATGGTTAGTAGAAAGTTAACATGAACGATTTCTGACTTCATTCGAGTTAACTTTCCAAACCTAGGAACTGCTAGTTAGATCTAACATTCGGATGTCAAGACCACATATGAACAAGCATATACAGGAAAATACATAGAAATATTAATTCTTATTCCTTTAAAGCACTGGTAAAATGGTAAAACAAAACAAAAAAATAATTTAGCTTGTAAACTGAATTTGCTACAGTTAAAATCACACTACCTTATTTCTGAAAAGCAAAAACCTTCATAAATTGGTCCTCAGTACATATTCATCACTGCTGCTAATGACAGTTCATGTCTCTATCAGGAATACCTTCTTTGTGAGACAGGGATCCTTCCAGACAGACTGAAGCTTTTGGCCCTATGGCCTATTAGCCACATCTGGCTCAAGTCCTAAAAATAATCAGAATTTCTTCTGTTCTTTAGCACTACATGTGTTTTTAGAACATGTGTTTACGTATTTTTACAGTATAAGAGATCTCTTCACTATTCGTTCCTTATACTTATGCAGTTCAAAGAAAAGACATAAAGAAGAAAATTAGTCTAAGAGAAGGCAAGAATGTGTCCTCAGTCATCCTGTGCTTGTCAGATTACAGGTCAGGATAGAAATACAGCAGCAGCTTTGCTTCCTAAGCAGTCTAACTGTAGCAATAGCACCACTTTGCTGGTGTGTAATTCAAACAGAACAACAGAAAAAGATGCTTTTAAGATATGCTGTGCAGAGAGCTGCTGAGGGTACAGAAAGTCTGACACAAAGCTAATGAGAGGAAACAACCTGATCCCAACCGCTGTACTTCAGCTTCAGTCAGGAGACGCAAAGACAGGCTTTGAAATCAAATTTGAAATTGGTGGATGCCAATGCAAGTAGCAAACAAAGCAGGCATGTCGGACCGGCTTTGCACCGAAGTGAGAGATCAGTGGTGACTTCATATACAGGTGAATTTCAGCAGTAGTTGTACCAAATGTTATCATGCAATTTGTCATATTTTGTGCTTTGTTTTACCATAAATACTGGGATCAGATTATTACACAGAGTAATATTTCTTGAAATATAAAGTTTCTAACATGCACATCTGAAAACAATGAGTGTAAATATGGGCAGTTCACAAAACAGAAAGCAAACAAGGTATCTAAATTTGTTGTATTTTTAAAAATATACCTATTCCCAAGAAATATGATTTTGTTACCTAGTGCATAACTTTAAAGCCAATTTTGGCCCCCCAAAAATTAATTACCCTTGCAATGCTGTACACCAGTAGTGATGGCTACCAAAACAGACAAAACCACAAAAACTGCATCTGTCCGTACCAGTTATAAACTACTGCCTTACTAAAGGTTAACAATACAGGAAAATTGTTCAGGTGAAGCACTGCCTTCTGCTTCAGTACTTCTTACTGTTGTTTTACTCATATTGTCATAATTTGGAGTCTCTTGCTCGCTCCTATCAGGAAACAACCAGGATCATAACAGTATTGTAACAAAACAACTATTTCTGACCAGAGGAAATACATAGAGATGAGACGTCAAATCTCAAGTCACAAGCAAAGTTCCCACATGGCAGACTCTCTAGGACTGATCAGATGTTATTTAATGTGAGTTCCTACTGAAGCTCTTCATATTTATTGTCTACTGTCCCCTGGCAGCGTGATTAATTCTGACACTAATGCGCACTGGGGGGCAGAAGAGGTGATACTCACGTTCAGGGATGTAAGGAGTGAGGAAGACGGAAAAAGCAGATCGTAGATCCATGTTGCAGAAGAATAAATTGCTCAGGATCTAATAATATGTGTTTCACTTGGTTTACAGAGGTCATGTGTATGATGGCATCAACCCCCAGTCTTGGGCTCAGAGCGCTCTGAGGGGACAAGTCCTTCCCCCTTTGATCCTCCCCTTTCCCATGCTGGGCCCTCTCTGCTGGTATTATCCCACGCTTACCCTACTGACTCCCAAATCCCCATTTTCTGTCCCCCAGACTGCAAGGTCTTAAGAAGGTTTATGCTTAACCCAGGGAACCTCTTTCTGATGCCACACACATGCTCTCAGTGATTACTTCCCAAAGCATCCCTTCTCTAAAGACAGAGGAATTTCTAAGAGCAACACTGATATTAGATTCAAACCTTACTGCATATATCGTTGAAGACTAGCAATGATCTTACTTCTGTTCTCCATTTTTAGAACAATCCATCTCACTTTTTAGTGACCGACCTTGAAATTATTTCTCAAGGGCACTACGGGAGTTTGTTTCTGTCACCTTAGTTCAGGTATCGGACTCCACGCACAACAGTTCCAATCGCAGTCACCAATACTGTAATTCTGACACTTAGCAACATGGTTTTGGCAGCCGTCCCTCTACCAAGAAATCATTTCAGTAAAATGACATGCCTAATGGCATTAAATCAAGGTAGCTGGAGCTAAATTCTCCAATTTTTAAATACATACACATGTATACTGACACACATATATAATCAAAAGGAAGTCTTGATAAATGAAGCATTGGCCCTGCCATCCTCACTTTCCATCCAGATTGCAGATTGATTACACTTTGGAATGAACCAGAATATGCGTAGACTCCAAAACAAAAAAATAAACTACCTGCCCCACAAAGCTACAGCAAAGAGCATGACAACTCTGGCCAAACATCACGCTTCTCCTCGTTTATGTATCATCCAAACTTTTTCCAACTATGCTCAGTATGAACATTAGAAAGCTAAGGACTGCACCCTGATATCAGATATCAAAGATTCTTCTTTTTGCCTCACCATCACCTCCCCAAAAGGCCAAACCCACACCACCAAGAGGCCATAAAGTGTTGTCTCAACTGGTTGTACTTTACTGAATCTTGTCAGCTGGATAAAAATTGCAGCAGGGGAAATCAGGCCCACAGCAGAGAATGTATCTGGATCTGACTCGCCTCATCATTTCATCCTTTGTGTCAAGGATTTAAAGCTGCTTACTCCAACAGTAATTTAGTGTTTCCTAATGATCTGGAAATACAGATTTGTAAGAAACTTAATTCAAAACTAACATTTTCAACCAATGCTTTTGCAAACTGAAGTCTTGAGAAAACTGGCATTTGACAATCTAATGGTAAATAACCAAGTTATGCTCAGTGTGCAGTTACTCCTGACCACTTCCTTTTCCAGGTGAGGAACAATGGGCCTCCGAAGTAACTGGAGCTTGGAACTTCATTCAGATTTCTTTATGGATTACCTGTGCTCACTTTACCCATGAATAATCTAGCCCCTCTTTACTCAGATTTAATGATCCCACTCATCTTTGAACCTTCAATTTTTGTTCAAGAATTGAAAGAAAAAGTAAGTATTTTAACACGTAACCACTGCTACGCATACCCTATACACACCGTATCCGTATCAGGTAATAGAGAGGAATTCCCTCCATGGATACGCTACATGAAATTTTCCTCAAGCCATAAATTTGCCTCTGCATCAATGCACACACGTGAGCCGGACCTTTTTACAATAAATCATTTACAGAATCCACAGCTTGAGTCATCCTGCAGGCCTCCATGGAAATCACACTCCACAGTCCAGAATGGGACCCCAAGGTGGGATATTCTAAGCTGTACTGTCATATTGGTACATGCTTAATTACAGTCCATAGGATCACGCAACATGATCCACTAGTGTGTGCTAGATAAAAGCAAACTATCATCTTTTGTATGAATCTGAACATTTAACTGGTTAATTGGAAAGAGATGTCATGGAAGAATTATGGCAATATTGTTTACTCAGCACTACAGTGAGGTGCTAATAGCAAAAGCACCAAGAAAACTTTCCAAAAAGCAATAGTAGGTTCAGTAGTAACTGAATTTCTACCCAATGGCTCAAACTTGGNNNNGGGGGGGGGGGGGGGGGTGGGGAAGAGGGGGCAGTAAAAACTCAAATCAGCATTTCAATAGATTTGCATACCAAAGTGATAACAAGTTATCAGGAAAACTGATTTTCTACAGAAAAATCTATTTGCTAATTAATCACCTGGCCTTCATAATGACTTCAACATATTACAGCCCTTCTGAAAATATTGGTTCAATTTTTTGGCAAATTGAAATTTAAGCTCAGGAGAACATGGTCTGCATTCTTCCATGATAGTAGTACGAATCAGGAGGTGCTGGTTTTTTTCATTTCAGATGGGGTTTTTTTNGCTTGCCTTTTTTTTTTTTTTAAGTGCATTACTATGAATGCAGTAATCAAAATTACTCAATCTGTAGGTCAAATCTCTAGTTACATTTTCAGAAATATTCAACTACAATAAAAGAACTTTTGATTAATAATAGAATAACTTTCAATTATGATTCAGAAATTAACATTTACATATATCTCTTGCAGTGGATTTGTCCTGCTTCTTGAAAACATGTATCTGCTCTCATTTCAGAACTGTGAAAAGTTCTTTAGAAACTGGCATGCAAACTTGCGTTTTTTTGGGGGGGGAGGGGAGGAGGAGGAGTGGGTGGTGTTACAATTTTTAATTTTTTTTAAAAAACTGTTTTGCATTTTGGGGTGGGGCTTGCACTACCTTAAAACTGGGGTAAAATTGATAGGTAAAGCCTTCCAGCTGCCAGCTGAAATCCTATCAATCTCAGTGATCAATCTCTGTTCTAAAATTCTTAACATCTTGACGCATAAGTGACATTAAAGTATTTTTAAAAGTGGGAAGGTCACTAGAGAAGTGCTCAGAAAGGGCTGTGCAACAGCTCTACCCAGTACTCTGGCAGCAGCCTTCAGCCCATCTGGGCTCCTCTGCAGGGACGAGTACAGCTGGAGAGATGTCCCTAAATATCTTCCCAGCTCTTTTGGTGATTAAGGTGTCATAGGTCTTGTTTCTCATATAAACAAATGAACTGAGAGGTGAGATTTAAGCCATTAACAGTAAATTTGACCGACGCTGCAGAGACTTCAAGAGCGCTCAGCAGAGGACCAGCAATGTTGGAAGCAGACAGAACGAGACAATACTGGTTACTTTAGCATCAGAACAAAGCGTATCTTTTGGACTCCATGAAACAAAGGGCTTGGGGAACAGAGGCAGAAGATCTTAGAATTCTGAGTCAGAAAAGGTTCAGCAGAAGGACAGACTTCAGTGGATGGGGGGATGGAAACCCTTTGAGATCCTGATTTTAGGATGCAGTAAGCCAGGGACCTTTAAAACAGCAAAGGTATACTTAAAGATACTGAAATTCCCTGGCAATACAGAGAAAGAACATGCTCATACACAAGCCAGGAGGCTGTAGAGAAATGGCATAATCTATAACATTAGAAAGAATTTAGATGACAAAGGCAGAATTTTTAACATCAGCTGTAATCTCACCTCCCAGTGAAGAGTGCAGTATGAGCCAGCAAGCTGATTTCGTCAGGTAGGTGACACAGTTACAACTTAAGGATAGCCCTCATCGCTCCACTCTATTCAACAGAAGCGCGCTGCCGTCCAGTATTAACAAAATGACTGACCAAGCGGTACGGAAGCTAGCCATTATCATCCCCGACAGCAATCTAACAGCCCTCTATGTCTCTACAGCCCCAAACATTTCACTCTGGTTATCCAATTCACCCTTGCCAGACTCCTTTCCGATAAGGCTATTTTACTGTCATTAATTTTCATAAAAGGGCCTGCGGTACATTCAAACTTTGTGACTCACCTGTGACAGCAGACGATGTCCAGCATCTCTACGTTTGTGGAATCTGGTGTTCCTGAATCCCAGCCCAGTGCCTATGCATCATCGAATATTGATCCTGGCAGACACAGCAGCACTGTTGGAGCCACCTTTAAGACAAAGAGAAAACAAAGGCCCTGAAGAAAGAGGTGGTATGAAAAAGCATGGGATCAGCTAATGATGAAGGAAATGAACGGGGGAATCAAGCAAGCTGACATCCGGATTTGGGATGATTGCGCCTGCATGGTATGTTAGCAACTCATTTAAAACAAGTACCTTTACATATGCATAATTCATTGCAGCCAGTTTGTCAAAAATTCCAAAGGCCACAGACTTAACAATGTTTGTGAAGAATTTAGCGAAAAAATCCCTTATTCATGGAGACAGAACTTTTGTCCTGAGATTTCATGGAAAAATTGCAGTTATGCTTGGGAAAGTAAAAACCAAAAGAAAGCATAGACCATCTCATATCAGAGAAAAAGCTGCTGTGCTTTCCCCAAGACTGGAGTGAGAACACGATTCCACCCCCTCAGCGCAAAGCAAGCTATTCTTATTACGACATAACGACCACAGACTCGGTAAAGAAGATCTCCTAGCATCTGCTGTAATCTCACGTATCACCTCTGCCAAAAGAGTAGTGCAGTGAGGGACATCAGGAAGCACACTGATGTTCTCAGGTAGGAAAGCTCTTGAACTGACCTTGGAAGAGAAGGGGAATTAAAGGTTCATATAAATGCCTCAACTTACAATAGACCTCACTCCTCTAATGCTAGTCTGCCTCACCTGGATCATCTCACCCACCAGTACAGAACACACATTGTTTTTCCTCCCTTCTGACCCTTTCCATGAAGTAGGTCCAAAATCTTTCATTCACCTAACACGATCCATACAGACACTTGAAGGCTATGGTGCAGCAGCCTATACTGTAAAAAACTAAACTGAATGGTACAGCATATAATAGAATATTACACCCAAATGAGCCTATGTGAAGACACACAGTCTGGCTGCTTACTTCTCCACCTAGAAGACTGTACAATTTTTCAACAAGTGGAAGGAATATTTAATAACTAACCCCTGTTCTCGTAGACGTGACAAGCTTATTATGCAGCCCAACGGCTCGCATATTTGGCGACTGGCTTGCATGAGTTAGATATGCCCCTTGTATGAGGATGCAAACCTACATTCAACAGTTATTACTTGACAAGAGTACTCTCTGCTCCTCTCAGTCCAGCATTGAACTACTGAAAGCCTTCCTTTCCCAATCAAGAACCATGCACCACTCCTTCTGTGTAAGCTCAAGAGGTTAGTAACTGTTGTCTTGTCATCGTGTCAACCTAGCCGAAGATACTACCCAACTAGAATGGTTTTGTCAGGCTTACAATGCTCAGGGTAACTTTCAGATACCGAGCAACACAAGATTTGCCTGGAACTGCTGCAAAAATAATTGTAAGCCAGCAGGTCCCCTAATATCAGCAGGCGCGCTGCACAAGACAAGCCTGGCTCACTAGTCCACTGCAAACTTGAAGGCTGCAGGAGAGGAAAGAATTATCATTTGCGTGCCCTTGGTGATGTCAGGGGTCCTGGGCTGCACTCTTAACCACATCATTAGGCCTTCAGCCTTCTGAAGACAACCACGAGTCACTGGCTGGGAGTCTCCTCTAGTCTGTAGTCTTTGCTGCCAATTAACAGAACTGAGGAATGATTTCTTTTCTAGAAACTTAGAGTGACAGTTCAATAGGTTATAGAAAGAGTACTGAAAAAAATNGTCTGTAGTCTTTGCTGCCAATTAACAGAACTGAGGAATGATTTTTCTTTTCTAGAAACTTAGAGTGACAGTTCAATAGGATATAGAAAGAGTACTGAAAAAAATCTACAGAATCAAGGACTCCATCTGTCAGCTGAAGCAGGTCTCTGCAAAGACGTACTCACATAAACCTGGCTGTCAGCTGCGTAATCAACAATGATTTTTTTTTAAAGTATTTTCCAAAGACTGATTCACAACTTTTTAAATTCATTTTTATAGTGATTGAAATGGTCAAGTCTAGAGGATTCAAACTTTTACCACCAGGCGTTCATGTTAGCTAGCCTGTTCTCTTATACCTACCTACCCTCTTTTCCATCCTCACCATCCTACTTAGCTGTCTGAAAAAACGGCTACTGCTGCCCATCTCTCTTTTGCACATTAATTAAAAGACAAGCATTGAACATGTAGCAACAGAATTGCTATGAATCATTGCCCTGGTAGAGTTCATCTGGTAAAACTGAAGATGGCCTTCAGTGGAAGAGCCAAATGGTGAGGTTTTAATTTAGGGAGTTCTTTTCCGGTCTATGCTATGACTTTTAAAATTCTTGTTTTAATAAAATAAATTCTGATGTCCAGTTACAATAACAACATAATGTCTGATTCTAATGTTATCCTCAGCTCCAAACAATGGACGGGATAGCGGTCCTGCTCCAGTCTATTAGAAGAATTTAATGACCACTAAAAGGCAAGCAGAGATTTGTATCACTCAGTTGTTCAGTGTCATTGTTCCAGTCTTCACAGTGGAGAAGCAGCACATTTCTTTTAAGTAAAATATTGCTGGGAACTCACTGCTTCAGCAATTACCTCTGAAACACATTGTTTTCTGAAAGCCATTAACATGTCAGATCATGGCAGTGCTTGACATCCAAACACGCCTTGGAGGGCTGCAATTCAATTTAAGGATCACCTCCTCTGAACAGGCCGACCTGCAAATTTCACAAAATTGGAGAGAAATTCTCAGGGCACACTTTGATCATGCTGCTTCCTAAATTAAAAACAAAACTGTAAGTGTTCAACATCTTTAACAAGACATTAAACCTCAGCCATAATCCAGGAAGGGTCCCTTAATGAGTAATGACATATGTTGTGAAGGCAGTTATCTCCTAATGTTCAATGCTGAAACAGTACGAGGGAATGGCACAGTGTTCAAAAGGGATGTATCATCACTAATGAGAGGATAATTCGAAGCTGCTCTTCTGAGAACCCCAGAGGAGACTTTCCATTGCTGCAGGATGGCAAAGGATGCAATACTCCATCTTATCGCACACTTTAAAGAGGAATGGGAAGTGACAATGTGATAGAACAAAAGCTAAGCTAGACACAGAAAATGGGCTCGGTCATTTGGAGGGTCCCTAAAAGGGCCACCTTCCTTAGCTCCCCAAAGTAAGTCTGGGCACAAACTAGTCACACCTCTTTACTCCTCCTGCCTTCACCCAGCTGACACTAATGGCTTCCCAGACACAGTAGATCACTGTCCTAAAAGGGAGCATGGCATTGGCATAGGCCTGCTGTGGAACACACCAAATATTGCAAAAGAAGATGACAGGGGAGGAGTCCGAGAAGGGACTAGTGAGGGCAACGGTCAAAAGCAGGAAAGGAATCCAACTCTTATTTCATTAAAAAAATAGAAAACTCTTCAAAATTAGGTTTTGAAGTTCTTCACCTCATTTCTTAGCACTACCTTCTTCTAACATGTTAGTGTTAGTCCTTGTGTTGGAAAGACTATACTCTCTGCAGGGAAACACAGGGTGAAAGAGAGGGGTCTTGCACGTAAGAGGCAGACCTTAATGGCAGGGACAGGAAGACAGAGGCCACACAGAAGAACAGAAAAACAGAAGGAGGGGGAAAAGCTTCCAACCACAGACAGCCTTGGGTCTTTTGTGGGGTCTGGAAGAGCAGGGAGTTCATGAAGTTTCAGCTGCTAAGTTTGCCTTCCCATCCTTACTCAGATATGCGCCCAGGCAGAGGGAAGTACCGAAAGGCGTGACAGTCACGAGACAGCCTCTCCTGGCTCCAAGATGAACTGCAAATTCAGGCAGGTTATTTATTCCACGGATCTTTTCCCTTCTGTAAGCTGTGATAAACAGTAGCAATGACTTTTCCAGGTGATACAAATATTCAAGGCTAATGACCGTATAGTACCCTATAAAGTATGTTTTTATTTACCGTTGCCACCCCCCCAGCCCCGAAGATGAAGGTGTCTATTTATTCTTGACTATTTGGCATAGTGGGAAATTCCACTTCCAAAGTTTGAGCATAAAAACTCTGTTTTCAGACACTGAAAAGAATCGGCTCAGATTTTTGCAGTGGCTGGTTTTTGTTGGAGGGGTTTTTTTTAGCGTGTTAACAACAAAACCAAAAATACCTCAAACAAAAACTCCATGAAGCAAAGAGAATAAGCTCACTAGAAATGCTCCAGCACTACCTGGGTCTGACCTAAAACCACAAAGCTGAAGAACTCAGTTAAGGCCGACACTCTCAGTCCCACGGTCGTGCACCCCTCAGGGGACCTTGCCAGTCCTGCAGTACCCAGCACGGGCACAGCACGGCAAGAGAACGGAAAATGGAAACTCTGGCTATTGCGTAGAATTTCCTAAACTGTACTCATTTAAGATAAAACCTTCCTTAAATCATCTTCCAGCTCTTCCCACCGAGTTTGAACACCAGTTTAAATATCAAGCCACAGGGTTTAGTTTAGAATAACAGCTTTCCTTATTTACATATGCAGGTGACCTGACAACTGAAGGACAGCGTAGCAGGAACTGGGCCGTGGTTTCAACAACTGAAGACCATTAAAAAAAAATACTGCAAAGCTCTGAGAGCGTAAACACAGCACTTTATGGAGGACAAAGGTGGATAGCGTGCAAAGATGGAGAGAATGCAGAAAGAGAAGGCTTGATTTTTATTTTTATTTTTTAAAGAAAAATAATACAAAATATTCTGAGCTCCTCCTTTCACTTTAAAGAATTGTCTTGGGACTAGGCAGAGAGAGTAGATACTCTCACAAAAGCTCATCTCATCTCTGCCCCACATCATTACCTTCAGAAGAAAGAAATCTAAGTAAAATTCAGGTTGTGATGAAGATGTGCTGCTCTGAAAATGAAAACAAACAGTCCCAGAAACAAAGGGCAAAATTACTAACTTCACACTTCCCGACTTGTCAGTTTGAGAGAACTTTAACATTGCAAGCGCAAAGGTAGAGCAAAAGAGAGGGAGTTTATTTCAGACATTTATCTTGCAGAGAAAAATGAGCAGTTTGTGAGGAAAGAAAATAATTATGAAATTTAAAAAATATAAGAATTTAGTAAGAAATGTAAATATCTACTGGGCTTCCTGAACATATATGATAGGGGCTCGGTTCCAGTTCACACATGGCTTACCCATCGTATATGACAGGACCTGCCACCTGCAATTTAGAGACAGAGTCACTCTTTATGAGCAGAATTAACAGGGGAAAAGACAATGGACCTGATAATGTTGCACACCATTTCTTTATGTGAAAAGCTGTTAGTTAAAGTCCATAGAACCAATTAATCTCCACACATTCTATCAGTAGAGTTTTTACAGAATTCCAATGCGTTTATCCCCTGACCGAAGGGACTAGCGTTCACTACATCAGCACACTGCTGGCATCTCTTTATTCCTTGCTCTGCCAGACAGCGTTGCGTACAGAGCAGAGACATGTCAAAATGGGCTTTCTGCTCTCACTATCTGATTTAAGGCAGGGAAGGCCAGCGGTGCTCCTCCAACGGTGAAGGAACACATGCCTGGGAAGGGATAGGGGATTCAACCAGAGACAACAGACACTCAAGTCAAAGCCAGCCTACAATTTTATTGGTACTCGTGCAAACTTGTTATTCCCTGTCCAGCACCTTTTTTACTTGGGCATTTTTTTGTTTAGGTGGGGATTATTTGGTTGGCTGGCTGGTTTGTTAAGGCTTCTCTTCAGAGATTTAAAAGGAAAGCTGCTGGAGACCACTGGTAAATGCTTCTTGCATTACTGAAAAAGCCCCGATTTGGTGACAGAGTAGTATTTAATAATCATCAATATGAAATGCGTAACTCAGCCCTCCTCCCTTGACCCTTCCCCTCATGTAAAGACATATGCAAATTAAGTGAATAACAATCAATTTGAGATGTTGCCATTTGCTGAAGCAGGCATTACTGGTTTCTACCTGATTGTTCCCGCATCTAAATCAAGGGAACTGCTTCCAGAGACAATGATGACTTGACACTACATTGCAAAAGTTATGACAGCCATCAGAGCTTGGGTGGACCTGTATTGTACTTACTAAATTACATTTGTTACTTCTGCAGCACCCCTGAGCTCTGTAGAGAAGGTCTGCAGCTAGCCAAATAGCCTGTCCCTGGCAGTGGTCAACAGCTTACGCCAACAGAAGAGCCCAAGATTAGGCATGCAATGTAGTCATCCTTTTCCCACATTCTTTCCCACCTTCTACTATTTAGTAGCCTGGGAGCTTCTTGAACCCAAGGCCACGTGTACTGATGTGAGAAGTTCTACAGCTCTCTCTTTCTGTTTATTTTGTAGATGGTAAATAATAGCTTCATCCGACACCCTCCAGATCGTTCACTGAAAGAAACAGTGCACAATCAATCATTTTCAGCCTCCCTCTGCCACTCTATCACGTTTCCTCCGATGCCTTTTCCTAGCTCACTCTGCTGTTTCTCGTACAGAAACAGTGTATGGCCCCTATCTATTGCTGGTGTCATTCCCTGGTTCATTTCCAGTTCTGGTATGCCCTTTCTAGACAGGGGCTCTGGAACTGCGTAGCATGTACTGTGCAGGAGGCCACAGACTTACACACTATTATAGCAACTCTTTTCCACTTTGCTGTCTGTTTCTTTCCCAACAGTTTCAAGCACTCAGATTCCTTTTTTTGGCTACTGTCAAGTGCCAATTTGACATTTTCACAGATGTACCTATGATAGCTTCAACATCCCATTCCTCGGCAACAGCAAGCATCAGAGCACAACATTTTTTATGGGGAGTTCGGATTGTTTTTTTCCTTAAATGCATCACTTCACATTTATTTACATTGAATTGCATTTGCCGTTTTAATGCCTCCTCAGTCTCATAAGGCCCATTTGCAATAACTCATGGTTATTTCACTTCTCTTTACCTGAGAAACGTGGAAGATCAAATGAAATGCTTTTCAGGAGTGGTACAGAGAAACCTGGTTACTAAAGGCAGAACCTCCGCCATCCTTTCAGTCACCTTTACTGACTTTTCTAGTCTCCCTTAACCTCCTATTCTCCTCAAAAAAAAAAATGCTCAAAAGGCCTAAATTGACATCAGTGTAGAGATGACCGTGCGAATGTTCAGTGCCTTTCATGTAACAGCCATTTCAGCAAGCTTTTTGCTAGAATGCCAGACTGTGCTTTTTCCTCGAAGGAAGGCAACAACCTCATGGTCAGCTGGAGTGCAATGCCACCTCAGAAACCTCTCCGATCGGGACTTGACACCTTTCTACCAAACTCACCAGCATTTCTCATGTGCAGATTCCAAATCACCAGATGACAGCTAAGAATCACAACACTTCTGTATTCAAACAATGGTGTTCTTGTATTATAAAGGCAAATCCAATCATATGGAAAGCCAGGGGCAACATTTGGAAGAGAATCCAGACCAGCACATTTCCAGCCCCACCTCTTACCTTCTCCAAAACTGCCAAGAAGGGTGAATCTGTGACTCTCTGTGTCCAAGCCTAGTGCATCACCTCTACCATCCGTCTCAAAACATACAAGCCACCTGAGCGTGATACTGCAGACAACAACGATTATAGATTAACTTCAAGTATTAATCGATGAAGAAAGTATCAAGAAAGCAAATATGAAGAACTCCCATTTCTATCATGTGTGGAATTACAGAAAGCATGTCAGATTCTCCTTGTGTGTCAGGTCAGGAAGGCACATTCATTAATTAAGACTGAGCGCCTCATTTATTTTCAGTCTTCTAAACCTCTGCATGCAAAAAGGGCCGTTTGTTGCGTTGGCATTTTTTTAAAATATCTTTTGACAGAGCTCTCTAAAATTGAACTGGAAGAAAATCTGTGAGATGATCTCCAGTTAAACATTTCAAGTAAAACATAGTTTTGACACAAACTTGTGAGAACGTTAACCATCATGATGAAGAATCTAGCAGGTGTTCCAAAATTGCAGGAAAATACAGAAGTTAATGACTCTAAGACAGTTTAAATGAAAAGGATCTTGGTGCCCTTCTCCCATTGCAGAATAAACCCCCATCTGTTTTCTTACTGAAGTCTGGCATTGTGTAAAAACCAAACTCCATATTTATTGTGCATCATCACTTAAATAATTTATTCCAAATTAAAACTACGACAGGACAAAAACCAAACACTGAATTCTACCAGAGTCAGTGGTCCCCATCTCCATAGGACTAATGCGCATTAAAGCTTCCCAGAGTTACACTAATTTAGCTAGTCTTTTTCTAAGACAATATGAGGAGGCCTGAATGAGAAATAAATATGACTGAGTTAAAAATTGCAATACCTAGGATTTGGGATGCTTATGTGAAATTCAAACTCCAAACTCAAATTATTGACCGAAAGGTCTCCACCTCTGTTTTGGGGGTGTTTTGGTTGGGTTTTTTTTCCGGTCGCCTGATTCTGCAGTTTCCTAGCTGACTGTTCTGCTTTAAGCAGGGGAGAGTAACTTCTTTTTTCATTGCCTGGTGTGCAGCGTTCACCCCCCTCCTGAGTGAAGAAACAGCAGGGGGGCTTAAACACTCACAGGGGCAGAAAAAAGGACAAGAAAACCGTCTTTGTTCCAGGCAGACAGTACGAGGTCATGTTACTATGGCAGCATGAACCATTTCCCCTCATTCTAGCTAGCAGTTCAACTTTGGCCATAGTTTATTCCCTGGGAAGCCTAATCCAGAGTTCAGGTTTGTGTACACGGGGTTAGAGGTGAACAGCAATATGACAATGGCCCAGTCAAAAGAAAAGAAAGCTATGATATAGCAGAATCAGAGAGTCGGTTCACCAATCACTGGGGGCTGCCTCGGACAGAGAGGTTAGAATTCATCCTCTCACTTTAGCCTAAAGTTCCCGATTTAGCTATTTTGTGCTCAGCATACAGAAAGCCTGAACCGTGAACAATAAAGATGACACCGGAGCAAACAGCAAAGGATGAGAAGACAGTGCTGACAGAAAATCTGTGGATCACGTGACCAGTGCTGTGTTGTATTTACTAGCTGAATTACTGTTATATTTACAGGCATCTTAGATTATTTTTTCCTGCATCATTCCTTACAATTGTGAACAACATACCAACGGGATATAATTTCTCCACACAGAGTCTGCAAGAAGAGAAGCAGGAGTTTCTGAACAAACACGTGTATGTGTGTGCATGTAAATTCTCCAGTAAAAAGGGACAAGTGTAGACTCTAAAATACTTTTTAAAGAGCAAGAAGTAAAACGAGCATGTGAGTTAAAACACTCATTTCATAAATCTTAGGAGAAAATGAAGAATTACGATTGGTTTTCTTTTACTTACTATGCCCAGGTACTCAGTTTCCATTTAGTTTACCATATCCTCTTCCCATACAACTTCTATTTTGCTTTAGAAATTGTAAGTTGTCTCATGTCCCAAAGAAAAGGTTTCAGAAAAATGAGTCTGTAAGTAACGTTTCCTTAGGCAAATAACCAAGAAAAGGAGAAAAGCTGCCCAACAGGCAGCTGTGTCACATTTGTTCCTGTTACCACGGTCCTATGCTACTCACTGGATTGGAATTGCCTTATTAAGACATCCTTTCATAAAATTCAGTATATTCTTTCTGGATTATTTTCATTTAGATAAGAAAAATAACTGTTTTGTTCTGAAAAACAGAATCTTTCACAGGAGAAAAGCGTCTTAAATTTAAAAGCGACTTACAACCAAAGTGTGCTGCTCCTCTTTAATTGAAAAATGATCTTAGTAAAAGCTACCGTATTTTTGTGCAGAATTCTCCTGAGGATCTGCTACAAAAAAGAAATGCCATTTTAATAGCTTTGATCAACATAAGGGCCAGGCAGCTGGATTCTAGCTCTCATGTCTCCATGTGGTTCTACACTTCACAGCATCTTTACTGCACACTCATGTAGTACAAGAATACAACACAAAACAGAGGGACATGAGAATAAGCCCAAAAAGGCTTAGTTCAGTCCCTGGGATGAATTACTCTTTAACTGTCAGAGTTGTTCAGTTGCCAGAATGAAACCACATTCAAAGGGAACTGTTTGCTGTTGGGTGTTTTGAGTTTGTCCTGCGTCTCCACAAACCCCATGGCCACTGCGTGTCCTGCACTTGCTCCATTCCAGTCCTGCTTCCCACCTACAGGTGGCAGTTGGGAAACGTGACGGGAACATGAAAATGGTAGTTATCAGAAATATCTTCTGTCCAGAGCTCATCGATAGTTGGGGCCAGTTCACACAGAGAAGGGCCCCGTTTCTCCAGATCCACCGAAACAGTTGTGCTTGTCCTTCCACCAGCAACATGAGAATATGGCACACAACAGTAAGAGGCGGGAAGGGGTCAGGTTGACGTTTGAACTGCATTTGTTGCATCGCTTAGTTAGAACCTGCACATTATGCTTGTCACAGCAATTCTGCCTCTCACAAAGGGAGCCCTTGGGATGGGGAAGAAAGGAAAGGACCTAACAGTCCAGGGAAAAAGGAAAAAAGACACACAAGAAAGTAAAGAAAATTGCTATTAAAACAGGCAAGAACAAACATCTGCGAGATTAAGGTTGCTCAAGTTTCAATGGTCTTTATGCTGCAATCCTGAGAAATATTTATGAGGAAATCTGGAATTCCAACAGCAGCACAGGAATTGCAAATCATTCAGGGAAAGCAGCATGTAAGACATCAAAGTGGACAATTGTTTTCTAAATATTCACAGGCATTAGTCCAAACCAAAAGATTTACTTTTCTCTTACACAGGGCTACAAGTATTTTCATCATCCAACTAAAAGGTCTGATATCTCTTTTAAAACCAGCAGCACGTCCCTGAACACTTGAAATGATGAAGAGAATTCTACTAATGCCACAAATATGGGAGAACGCCATCATGGCATATCCTTAACTAACAGCCTATGGGCAGTACTCTATTTCTGGACAAGGGGGAATTGCTACTGCATTACACTAAGAAACATTTCCAGTGAAGGAGCAAAGTTAACATAAGACAACTTAAATACAGTAAACAACTGCTGTTGAAAAGCACTATATTTATTAAGATAAGACACTGCAGAACTGTCCACTTATGGTGAAAAATTGATTTAAAAGACCACTCCAGTCTCACTGGAGCTCAGATATTTAAGTGATACTCAGGCCTTTCAGCAGCTCATATTACAAGGACTCCTTCCACCCCTCCCCCAGTATTCTTCCTTTAATATGTGACAATAAGGCTGATATACATGAAGGTATTCATTGCGTGGCTTGAATTAAGCCATTTAACCTCCACTGAAATCCCATCAAGAAAAATCAATCCAGACTGGGCTTTATGCTACAGCAACTAAAAAACACGATTGGTACCTCAGCTAGACAGCCTAAAGTTATATCAGGTACATCTACATCGTACTGTAATCATTTCTGTGACTACAGGGTAGACATCTGCAGCCTCTGGAGATTCCATTGTTAAGGCCTCAGGAAAAACCTGTCCAATGCTTTTCTGTAACAGATGAACGCAGATCACAGTGAGGGACTTTCCCAGAGAGGAAGGCACAAGTGAGTAAACTGACATAGTTCCTGGAAAAACGTATTTCCTTATCTGTAATCTGAAAACTGATTTGCCTTCTCCTACTAGAAAGGCAGTTGGCAGCCAGAGATTTACAGACAGAATTCCTCTTGCCCTGCACGAGGGCGTGCTATGGGATGAAAGGATCTTATAGCCTCGCCCACAGGAAGCACCACAATTATAAAGGGAAATGGAAATGCATCCCTGTTTCAAGCTACAGGACTGATATTCTCATTTACAGCACAGTTGCATTCTTGGACAGCATAAGACAGTTCCCTGTCATAGTCGTCGCTGCACCTCAGTTTATTGTGAGAGGGAGAGCCCAGAGGGAGAATAGGGTATGCTGAGCTCTCGTGACCTAAGTTGGTCGTCGTGTTGACATGGCATCCTCTTTCGGTCTCTTACTTGGAAAAGAACGGAATAGTTCAGTTGGAAGGGACCTACAATGATCATCTAGTCCAACTGATGTTAGCCATCAGCAGAGAAGACAAGACTAACGCCTCATTCCAGAAGACTAGTAAGGAGAGCAAACTAGTCTATGGAACCGAAGGTGAGAGAAATGGGTGGGTGTTAATAGCAGAGAATTTTCAACACTTAAGTGTGTAATGAAACTAATCAGACCATTGAGTTTACTTAGAATGAAGCAAATTCAAACTTCTAAGAAATACTTCCATTCAAACTTCTCAGAAATACTTCAAACAATAACAACAACTATTGTCACAACTAGCATAACAAATAAAATACGGTCCTTAGCACAGCCATATTTGTAAGACTAAAATGCATCTTAAGGAGTCAATCGCCAAGAGATTCTAGGTTACACTTAGGTATCTTAGTAGTATTTAAGTATTTTGGCTATAGCCTTTAATCCAAACTTACGAATTGCAAACACTGGAAATGAACACAGGCAAAAGAGAAAAAAGCATGTAAATGCTTACAGCCAAATGGAAGCATTCCACAAAGCAGTCTTTTTCTCAGGCTGTAGGACAGACACCAGTCTCCTCAAGAAAGACTGCAAAGATTCATACACATGTATCTGCAAAATAAAGAAACTATTTTTCTTAATTCTGTATTGGAAGCTGCTAAATAATTTCCATTTTTTGAGTAGGAAAATATTGAAACTTAACTTATTACAGATGTTTTATCAATTTCTGTAGGTACTAAACGCATAACAGAAGGATTAAATTGGCCGAAACACTGTCTAACTAAGTTTTGGTTAAGCCATAAAACAAAGATAATTGACGTAGTTCTGGGGCCAAATTATCGTCAGAAGGATTGGATTTATTTACTGAACATGCCAGACGCGCAGAATTCAGCAGGAAGCATTTATTGATTAGCCATCGACAGCACTGTGTCACCCTCGTGCGCCATATTATTGAGTAGGTTTACTTGGCCAATGTGCATCTCTAAGCTATTGTCTCCTGCAAGTGAACAGCACAATGGCTTTTGAGGAGAAGCAGGGCCGGAGAATACCAAAGACATAAAAATTCTCCATGACAAAGGGCCCGGGGCATCTGTGCTCTATTCCTAGACTGAAAGCAGCAGCGATAATCCACTGATCCTGAACAGAGCAGGATAGAGCATGCCTGCCACCCAAGCTGAGTTCCAGGAAGATTTCTCTACAAATAAAGCAGCACGTTTCCCTTTGACATTAGATGTCACGGGTGTTATTTCGTCTGGCATTGGCTGGGAGCAGTAGTTCTTTTCATCATCAACATTCTTTTCCACTGCAGGATGAGTCTGCTGTTTTCATAGCACTGACTAAGAGGATACACTTTCAATTTCTCTCTCATTTTGAGGAACACGGGATTTAGAGGAAATGAAGCAACTTGGAACCCTAAGAGCCTGCTTTCATCGTTTTGTTGTATCTTTTTGCTACGTTGCATTTTTAAAAGTAAATTGTGGCAAAGTGATCCATTCTTAAGGATGGGCAAAGCATGCCCTTTACCTAAAGGTGTGTTAAGCGATTGAGATGAGACAAGAACCTGCTTTAGCTGTTTCTGCCAAGTACAACAAAATTGTCAAATAGTCCGCTGGCTTTGATATAATTAACAAAGAAATCCCCTCTGTTCTGGTGGGCACTTCTCAGTCCCATTTCTGTGCTACAGTCCCACACAAACAGACTTAGTTACACAGTAGTATTAAGTGTTCCACTTTAAAATCTAAACTTTTACCTTCTAAGGCAATTGTCTGCATCTCTCAGGTGGCCTGACTCATTAACCACCTGTAAAAGCTGCATATCAGGTGTAATCTATTTAATGAATTAGGGACTTAAGGAGGACTGTCAGAGGGGAAGTTCATCAAAGACCTATATTTTTTTTTATCAGCAACAAGAATATTTTTCCTGGAGAAATAGCTTTTTGTTTCCTTTTCTTTAAAAAAAAAAAAAGCATCATCCATGCTTTCACCACCTGCAGGCTGTCCTGGCAACTGACCAAGAGTTTGAGGGTTGTATTTAATTTGCATAAATCAGAGCTGATTACAGTTCCTTTCCTCATTAATACACTGAGTACTGATTAATAATCGGTAATACACAGAACGTACTGATGCATTTGTGTGGGTCTGAATGCATGCTTGATGCCAAAAATGTTTCTGAAAACAAAACTCCTGTTCCAGAGCACAAAGGACAACCAATCTCCATCATAATGCAGCCTTTGTTCCCAAAGGAAGAGAAAAAAGATTGTTTCCTTAGTTCCTACAGGACACATCTTCATTTTGAAGCCTGGGGGGAGGCTGGAGAGATGCGAGCGACTGTCGTGGTCCAGTCTGGTGCCATACAGATGCGTCAGGTAGAGCTCTGACAGTCCTCACCACTGTCTCATCGCCTGGATCTGCTGCACCAGTGCTGGGCTGCATTCTGCCAGAAACACTGGCAAGTGTCAGAGGAGTGAACTGTTCTCCTCCTGCCCGCACTGGACAGACGCAAGAAGCTTATTCAACACGACACAGCTCTCATTGCAATAGGACAATATACATTATCTACCAGCATATTTATTGCTTACATAGATGTTAGTTATTCACATGGAAAATTGATTTATCTATCAGATAATTAGTAAACTTCAATAATTGCAAAAACCTCTTAGCAATCAGTTGACATTTAATTAACATACAATAACTGTCTTATTAAATCTCAACTAAATACCTGCTGGAGTTAATTAAAACCCATATGTAGGATTCCACGATTCCTGGGGAAACCACATTACAGCTCAACAATAAGAAGCCTGGAACTGAGTTGCTTGCTTATTTCCATTGCACTGAGTTACTCCCGTTTAAGGTAAGACAGCGCTATGTTTCAGATTCTAACGCTGTGATTTCATAAAAACTTGACATGAAAAACGTGAATGAAAAAACATGAAATGCTCTAAGATTGTCAGCTGGACTCAGCTGCAAACCTTCTTTTCTTACACGCGTGTGTGAAGTTCCTGTGGGGGCTTTGGCTTACCTCAATTCCTTCAACCACCATTAGCCACAACGTGAGTTAAGTCTTAAAAACACTGGGCTGAATTTTCTCAAATCAAGCAAAAATCTCGCTGACTTCACTGAGAATTTTGAATGAGTAATGTCTGAGTATAAACTAAGTATTAGTTTCAGGGATTTGGCCCAATATCGGTGAAACATTAATCTGGCCTAAGTGTTTCTGAGGAATTTTAGAATTCAAAAAATAAGGATGAAAAAACTGGAGTGGGAAAACGCCACTGGTAGCTCTGGCCTTGCAGGCCTATCGCCACAGGGGGCTACGCAGGTGGTCACAGAACAGGTAAACACTGTAAGAAAGGAGGATGTTAAGTCCCATAGCACTTAACATAAGGAATTTGGGACCCGTTTTCTCACCTTATTTGCAGAGAAGCACATTCAGTACAGCGCAAGGAAACCCAGCGCTCCTAATTTCTGAGCTGCCACAGGCCTGCTCTTCTCCTGGTCTGAGTCACTGTCTGCGAGGACTCAACCGAAGCTCAGCGTTACGCAGCCCAAGGCCGAGGCACAGCGCGTGGTGGCCCGTGCCTCAACGCAGCGTGACAAAGAGGCAGGCACTGAGGAAGCCACGCCTCCCTCACTGCCTGGGGCATCCTCAGTGAGAAACCAAAACCAGGAAGGCAGAACTCCACAGGCGATGAGCCATCCCTCCATGTCTTTGCTGGCACTCGGTGTTAAAGAGAAAGCTTCAGGACGGAGCGTGGAACCTTGCACGAGGGGGCCGGGAAGCACGCTGCGCACACACGTGCCTTTTCACTGAACTATGCAGGTGAAACCCTTCCTCGGGTCTACCTTAGACTACACACACAACACCCCATGTTCAGTCACGTATACATACGCACAAACTAATGCCTCCATACTCAACAAAGACAACATTGTCTGGGTTGAAACATGTGCTTTGGCATATGGGCATCCAGTATTTTGGTTAAAGATCAATTAAAAAAAAACCCCAAACCAATCAATGATGCCTTCCATATTCTTGGGTCCAAACATACTGAATGCACAGATAACTCTGGAAGTACTGCATTGTTCAGCAATTAGAACTGATTGTTTATTGCTGCTGCTGCATGAGGAGATGTATAAGGATGTATAAGCATTTTCCGTAAAAACATACAAAATGAAACAATCAATTCCAAGAGTTCACAGTCTACAAAAATAAAACTGCTTGCTGCACAGGAGAAAAGAGATACCACTCAGAAGCAAGGCACAAGCCTCTGGGGGAGAGAAGACAGCATAATAAAGCCGTCTATATCTAGGCTAGACTAGTCAGAGAGACCAGGGAACTTGTAACTCGGGCAGCGAGTCTATAGTGGCTTTTGTGCTGCAACAGATCTTTAAAAATGATGCTAAACTTCCAGGTAGAGGGACAAATGAAGAATAACCCATGATGTTCTTTCATATGTCATTCTAATGAGATTATTTGGAACTAACAATGCTTTGGTCTAAATTTGTCCCCTTACGCGCCGAGACTTCCTTTGCCGGCTTCTGCTAAGGTAGAAGCACCTTCTTCTGTATGATCAGATGGACAAAAGATGGATGATAGAGAACTTTCCAAACACTAGGCAGAATAAATTATACTTGAGTTTTGCTTCTACTCAGCCCACTCAAAGACGCTCACAAAATTTAAAAAAAAAAAACAAAAACACACAAACAAACAAAAATCCCAACGAAACCAAACTAGCCTTTTCCCCTTGCAAGAGACAAAAATGCAAACATTTAGCACTACATTTAGCACTGTAATCTGGAGCACATGAGCAACTCCAAGCAGGAACGAGGTCCTTTAAAATAGAAATAAAAAACGTGTAATAGCACTCATATTTGTGCATGTTGCTGCTTACTCTAAACTAAGTCAAAGTCAGAATAAAGTCAGATCACAGAAAACATCAACAATAAGAATTTGGAAATCTACCTCCTTGTTGTTGACCTAGCCTTATAGTATTCAGGACTTCCCTTCTACATACAGTAATTTTCTGAACACCTAAGCATATGTATAAAAGTGAAATCAAATGACTGCCTCAGACTTGACAGAACTGCTGAACTAAGAACCATGCATTGTCCTCTATTAAAGGGCATCACCTTGAGAAGATAAAGCTTTGTTAACGTTGCTCTAAAAGTTAGTATTCTCTGCTATTGGCTATTATATATATTTATAGAGGTAGTAATAATGATCTTCAAAGAATGATGTTGCCTAACCACATTTTATGCGACCTTTACAAAACCCATAAATCAGTACTTTGTTAGCAGATACATAGATTTATCCCTATCAAGGTACTAATGTATATCTAAAAAGGGACCCTGTTTTTGAAAATAGCAAAATAGATACTAAAAAGGAAAACAAACCCCTAATCAGATAGAAAATAGTGGTCTAAGAGCGAGGGGCAATACTCACAGTAATCTAGGGACATTCAGGTTATAATGAGAGCACACGATGCATTATTTGTGACTTAACTTATTTTAGTCTGAGGTCCCTGAATAATTAACCTGCTTTGTTTCAATTCATTTAAATGTCCATATCCTACTGCTTATGAAATTGGAATGCATTCTACAAAAAAAGCAGTCATATTGCTTCCAGAGCTGTGCAGAGATTGATATGAAAAATTTTATTCATGATGATTCTTAGGATTCAAGTATTTTGCTCAAAATAAACATTAACATTGTTTTGTTAAAAAAATTAATTTTGAGAGCAAGTATTTTATCCTAATTACAAAAAATGTAACTGGATGTTTTTATACTTACATTGTATCCAATTTATTGTTTATAAAAATCTCAAATAAAACAGATTAAGTTATTTTATAAAATTATCTCTATTTAGAAAATGAATAAGTGGTTTAAAATGAATAAATTGTATAATATCAAATCACAATTATATAAAGATTTAAGTGCAGCTAATAATACTGTAATTCATGATCACCAATAACATGTGACTGAAACGTACTATGCTTATGTAAACAGAAACTAAGGTAAAGGACATATGTTTACACAATCAACTTTTCCAGTTGCACCATGAAAGATATTGAAAATTTCTAGTATTTCACTTGATGTTACTATCCTATTGTATTTTAAACCATGCCTTTCTAATTCTCCTGGTTTTCTTCATGGCTGCATCTCTGCAATACAAACCTGTATCCCTAACTGTTAAGAAATATTACTGTTTCTGGAAATTAATTTGTCATTTTACAAATCTTTTTCAAAGGAAGAAATAACAGGTTGTCTCAGTGAAGGAAAATAACATAGAAACAAAAATAGTATGCTCTTTGCTCCCACGGGGACAAACCAAGTAGTATTTACCTCTGACATGATAAACAAAGTATCAGAAAGGATTAGAACTAATGGCTCTGTAAACAGTATATTCATAAGAGAGGAATCCTGCTAGAATCGCAAGAAAATTGTATCCACTTTCAGCTGCCAATTTTTGAGGAACATCCTGATTTTTTTAACTCTGTATTTATGGAACAGTGTGTGATGGCAGCAACTCTGCCACCACCATCATCTTTTTACATTATTGCTAAGATTTCTCCTGAAGAATTATTAACAGTCTTCTGCGCAGAAGCAACTGGGCAGATTCCACAGAGGTCATTTTCAATGACAGCGACATTTTTGAGAGCTGAGTAAAAGCGTATCCAGCAAAAGAGCCCGCCTTCCAAAAAGAACACACGAGTATCCTTACGTAGGACTCAAGTCAAGGGGACCTTGGACGGAGAAGGCTCAATACCCATTCTCAATATTCATTTCTCTCCAGCTGTGGGTCAAAGGCAGGATGAGAATACCTGAAGCACAGCATAGGCAAGTCAATACTCTACCGATGCAGTGGAATGCTTAAGAATCAGAGACACATGCCTGTCAGATATACCTTGTACACCTCTTCTACGCTCTGCTGGTCTGGCACAACAGACATACAGCACTAACTCTACTTGCTATGGTCCTACGATGCACTGGAATGGAAGAGATGCTTCCTTAGCTGACCTTCATTAATTGAATGTATTTTAAATTTAAATGGAAGAGAGAACAACTGAACATAAAACCAGGGCACATTCTCACTTCTAGTACGTGTATGTCCTTTCACAAATTTATTTAAAAACAAGAAGTTGACAAAATTCAGGACAGAAAAATGTTTGTTCTTGAATTACAACAGCCCCAAGTTAACCTTAGGGCACAGCAAAAAAATAGCGTTAAGTCTATCTAACCAAGACTGGTTTGGCTAAAAAGGTAAGCATCAGGGAGGTCAAGGCGAGAATGTACTTTAAACACAAACTCGATGAGAAGTGGAAAAATCATGTGAAATTCCGTCTTAATTATTTGAAGATAAATTCACCGCACCAAATTTCTGAATATTTCATTCTCAAGAAATCTCTCAAGTGAGTATTCTTCATGAAGTACACTTACAAACATCCATGATTTCTGACAACTGCACTGGTGCTCCACAGCCCACCTCCCCACCCCCAAATCCAGAACACACTGTGGTGTGAATATGTCCCGTTCTACATGACCCGGTCTAGCGGGTACAGTGTATTTCACTTTTCTCTAGTTAGGGTACCATTTAAGAAATGTAAGCTTAATTTCTTTCTTTCCTGCAATGCCAGATGATTAATAAACAGACATACTCAAAACCAAATGAAAAAATATGCAGTTGTGTAAAACCTTACAACACAGCTTTGCATTCATCACAGATGGACACAAGGTCTTCCCGCTGCACTTGCAATACCATTAGAATTCAACGCTAAAGAAGAAAATTCCCCGAATAAAGGATGCAAAGATTACAATCTAAATACAATGTTGTTAGTTGAAAGAAATGAATGTAGAGTATTGAATGTTCAAAATTGTGTTGAATTAGATAAGCAAATCCCATGTAGACTTTGTTAATGATTCATAATCAGCTAATAAGCTCATCTCTAGTAGAATAATGATCCATGGACCTGTTAGCTCATTTATCACTATGTTTTACAACACTGGCAAAGAAACTAATTAAATCCCAGCATCATTACACAGAATTCCTTTTAATAGAGATACAATGATGCACTAGAGGCTACAGATTACACTGCAAATTGTACCAAGAGATTCCGGACAGTGAGTTTTAATTAACATGTTAGCAAGAAGCTGCTCACTTAAATAATAACTAACTAGGAAACATCTGCACACTCAAAAACATTGGAGAAAGGGGAGAGTAAGGAAAGCAGCGTTATGTGAGGTATTGAAATTGTAGACTTCTTCCATCCACACCAAAAAGCTGTTGCTGGTCACTGATTGCATTCGTTATCCTACACAAATCAGAAGATAGAACTCTGGCTCCAGATTGGCGTTGAAGGTGATGGTATAGGGGCATGTATATCAGATCACAAAAAAAAAAAAAAAGGTGTTTGCAAGTATCTTTCAAATGCACATGTAAGGGAATATGCAGCCCCAAAATGGTGAGTCGATGCTATGACTATTGAGAAAGTAATCAAAAAGGCACAACTCTCTAGCAAAATACCCCAAGCTTTGTTCTCTTTACCTGTTTTACCAGAGACACATCTGAAAACATTTAACAGGTCAGGTAAGCCTGACAAGGTTGTGATACAGTTTGTAACACGAAAATACAGCTCTCCAGAAGAAATAATGATCAGAGAACAGGCAAACAAGATGGTTTGGAGAGAACATCTTTCGTATCTTACTGACTACACCTGTCACTTGATAGGACAGAGGTGGTGTGTACTTGTGTGCCAGCACTGCAGGGAACCCATATTCTTTATTTTAAAAAAATAAAAATAAATACCGTAGCAGTTTAATACAGGGGTATGAGCTCCATCACAGCCTTTGTTCTCACACATCTTAGGAGTGGGTTTGATAGTGTGAAATCATGAAGATTACCTTGCCTTTGTTTCTTTAGCTCTAAAAGCCATATTCCTCTGTTTTGGAGCTACCTATCGGTCTCCTTTCCGTGGTGGCCATGTTTGCCACCTAAACTGACTGCAGTTCCCTCGACAGCATCATCCCCTTTCAGCTCACACATTTATCCCCCCCCTCAGATCAAGACTCATTAGATCAAGATGAACAGACTACGAGTCTCATCCTTCTTTCCTTGGTGTAATGGAGAGAGATTCTGTCAAAGCTCAACTTGCAGTCTTCCGCTCTATAAGTACTGTTGTGGCTTTAACAATTCACACCGTCTGCTTCCAACATACCTCCAAAATTCTATCACATCAGCCAAAAAAAAACACAGGCAAAAATAATGTGTTTGTAGATAACTGAGCATAAATTCAACTCTTTTGCTATAAAAATGGTTGTTCTGACTTCAAAATGGGAATAAATTCTTTTTAATTTAACCATAAACCATTCTTCATAGTTGGCAAAAGGAGAATGCTTGGGCAACTGCAAAATCCATGTGGATTTCACCTGCTGCACAGATTATCCTGAGCACTATTGTTCAGAAAACCTTTGAAACAAATTTAGTGAAATCTCTAAAATAATAATAATAAACTTATGAAATAATCCTAGCTGGTTCCACAGAAAGTGATATGTTACTCGAATTGATTGAATTGATCAAGATCTACATAACTCTTTACCTTCTATGACCTAGAATTTGTCTAAGTAAAACTACTACGAAGGTAATATACTAACAACAGAAGAGATAATCAGTTTCTCCAGAATAAATCTAGACAATTAGTGAAATTAAACCAAATGCTCCCTTTCACTGAAAATAGTAAATAACTAAAATTAAAAACATCAGCAAATGTAGACTTACACTTGGTCATGTGCTCTGTCACAAAAGCCACAATAATCAGGATCACATTGCAAAGTTCTATCCTCATGGCAGATTTCTTCTTCTCCCTTGTTTTGAGCAATCACTTCCACACTTGTTTTGTTTACAGAAACCTTGGAATAACGCTAGGGTGCTATGGTGCAAAACCAGAATCTTTCTGGCTCGTTGTAAATCTGAACCCAACACAGCATGGGAGTCCATCCCAATGGTGCGGCTGAGCAGGACTGGGAGAACTGCCGGAACCCCTGTAAGCAGCTGCATACCCACCCCCAGCACCATGCAGGGGTGTTCACTTGCCCACAAACACATGTGGGCAATAAAACTTCTCATTTTTTGATTCCCTTACATGCTTATGCTCATGATTTTTTCCAACCTGCTCCAGAGTTTGGTATTTTAAGGACTTTTTCAGTCAACCTGAATTCTTCTGCAATTTCAAAGCCCATAGAGTTCTTAAAATAATTTAAATGGTGACACAATCTACTGTTTATCAACTTTGAGTCACCTGAGGTCAACTTAAGTTTGAACTGTCAAGCTTCTCTGGTTTCCTCCCTCTCAATGAAGTTCCCTTTTACCAGGCACCAGAGCAATGAAACATCTTGACATCACTTAAATCTAGAGTGGATAAAACAGTAATTTCAAAAAACTGTTTCAGTATTTTAAAATAGATACTTGATTTTTTTTTCCCCCTCTTAAAAATGCAGTTATGTATAATTAAATCAGAAATTATAGTAATTTACATAAAGACTCAGAGTGTAACTAAACAACATTTCAATAAGTAAATAAGAATATGTTGTATCAATGTGCCTCCTCAAACTTTAATGAGTTAAAGGGTACTAGTTGGTTTTTTTTTAATTGTGTGAGGAAGCAGGCAAAAATCGCCTTTACTTTAGAGGCCAATTCAAGTGTTATAAATGTATCAGAATGTTACGTATCTGATATACTATTTTCATTGCCAACTCTTTAGGGGTTTTGTATCAATAAATGTTTTTGATTTAATTGCTTTTGGTTTCAGTTAAGTGAAAAGCAGCAAAGAGATTTTTCTGTCTGAAGAAATTGCACAAAGTTGAGGAACTTTCCACAAATTGAAAAAGCAAGAAAGCTGTTTTTTTGCTTTGTAGGTGTGTCTAATATGCAGTTGAGAGAGGATCAGATCTGCTAATTCTAAATCCATAAAGCATGGGCCAGATTTTGAAGACTGTTTAAGTAACTCTAGGTGCAGTGGCCTAGCAGTTCAAGCATGTTACGCCTGAACAGGTTGTCCTGCTCTCCTTGGACTCAGAATCTGTATTGTTTTGTTTTCCTCAGCATGCATCAAATCGCACGATGAGATGATCAACTCGACTACCTCACTGAACTCATGGAAAAAGAATCCCAGGATTCAGCCCAGAAAGGGCTAAAAACCTTTGGCTGCATCTGGCAGGCAGAGAACCAGAACACTTCTTTGGCAGCCGCAGCATGCAATTCATTGGATTGCCAGCTGCATACTTGCTCCCGGACTGTGACTGCAACAGGGAAAAAAGCACATAGGTGCACATGCTGGGTAAATCTTCCCATTCCTTTTGGAAACCTACTTTAAGATATAATGTCTTATCTTCAGGAGGTAGCCTTCTCTTTCCTAACCACAAGTAGCCCAGAAATCTATCCGAGACCACACGCCCAATTTTCAGATGTCCAAATCAGAAGAGATAAAGCCCATTCCGGGTATCTACAAATCTGGACAATTGTGACCAAGGGAAACACTATTTTTTCCAGTTAATATTTCCTATATTATAAATGAACACACTTTGAAAACATCTAAAAAAATAAAGAGCTTGGCAGTGCCACTTTTTCTTTTCACAGCTGAAACAAAGAGCAAATAGGAAAAATCTGGTTTTGAGTTTGGTCTTTTTAAAAATTAGTTCTCAAAGGACTTTATTACTTAAGAGTGTAGCATTCACAGAAAGTGTCCATCAGAGCAATTGGTCACTTCAGCAGGATCACCAACTTCTCCTCATTGATTTCTCTGAGATTTTTATTGTCTGAGGAAATGTAATTAAAGACTCTGATGGTGCCAATTAAAGACTTGAAGGAACTGAAGTTGTTCACATTATCACATGGTAAAACGCAGCAATGCTGTAAACATCCATTAGCCATTACAGTTCTCATTAGTTCCTGAAAACAACTCATTAGTGTCCTTAGACATGACAGATAAGTACAGTAAATGAGGTAAATCTATCAATATATTCATTGTGTGCAAAATCAGGGGTTCCATCATCATATTCACTCACTACAAGAAAGACACTGAGGTGCTGGAGCATGTCCAAAG
>RSEF01000023.1:4291362-4340127 GCA_003993805.1 Himantopus leucocephalus | reverse complement strand
AAGGTACCTTCCAACCTCAACAATTCTATGATTCTATGATTCTGTCCCACACAGTGACAATCAGAAGGTTAAATACACCTTCTGCCAGAAATAAACATAAGATGCAGAGCATCTAGCCAGAGTGTAGAAAGATGCTATGTGAGAAATTAACAAAGACATTGGACATTTCATTTCTACATAGGGTGGGTTCACCGGAAGCTCGGGTTGCTATGAACTGTCACAGTTCTTTAGCCAAGGCTAAATTTTATAAAACTTATGGATTTAACTTCAACTGCTGTAATTTACAGTTATTTCAGAACTGAGGGCTGTCGGTTTGCGGAATTCTATGCAGGCTTCTGGTTACCTACGTAAAACCTCAGCAGATCGATTCAGAGCTAGACAGACACATCCAGGCATGATAAGGCCTATCACAGTGCACAAGTCATATCGCTGCACACTGGTAAAGATGCCAATATTAGACCAAGTACCACTTTCCAACATGAGATACTGAAGCTCTAACCACTACCAATCACAAACACATACTTTCTGGTATGAATATCTTTACTTACCAGCTATTTTTCATACTCCTTGCTCCCAGCTTCTCTGGACCTATGCTAACTTCATGAACTCTTTTGACAAAAGCCTGTAATTAGATCCCTTTCTTGTACATCTACTTCTTACCACCAATTTCTGTATCTTCTTAACATTACATATTTACCTTTCCATACTGCCTTTCAGAGCTCTCAGTTGAGAGCAACAGCATTGCACATCATTGTGAGAAAACTCTGTGAAGTCTTCTGCTGAAGTGCAGCACAATCAGAAAAGCAAAACAATTGTTGGGATCCATCCAGAATGAGAGAGAAACCAACAGTGCTATTATCATTGCCGCTGTTTAAATCAATAGTATGGCCTCGCCCAGAATACTGGTTTCATTTTTCTTTGCTTTATCTCAGAAATAACACAGCGGGAAGACAAAAGAATTCAAAGACAGGTCACAAAAATGGTGCCAGGAGAGCAGGAATTTGACTACAAGACATAGAAACTGGGTCTGCTTAGCTCAGAAGGAAAAAGATTTCATGCAGTTCTGCATAGGGAGTAAAACAAGAGTTCCTACTTACTGCATCTGGGAATACAAAAACATGATAAATAAATCTGAAAGGCAACAAGTGTCTCTAATGCAATCTTTAAAAAAAGAGAGGTTGGGGAAAGAATGAAATTTCATATCAAATTCGGCAGGGCATAACACAAGAGATATTGCTATAGATAAAGAAAACATCTGCAAACGAAGGGCTGGTAGCAGCAGTGACATTGTGATGACTCAGAAATAATTTAGAGACCACAGCAATGCCAGGCCAAATGATTGTTCTGGGAATTTGAGATAGAGGAGAATGTGGCCTCTGAAAGCGTATGCTGTAGCCCTTTATAAGGATAAAGATGGTGATGTCTACAGATCTGGCGCATCAGGCTGGTACCAAGTCTGTAATCACTGATAGCACAAACGAGACTTTTCCTGCAGGTTCCCGTGATTGCAAGAAAGCCATGTGAGAGGTGTCTCTGTCTACACCCGTTAGCTTCTCCTCTGTGTTCAAATGGGAAAGCATACATTGGATTTTTGCCATTCTTTGTACAGTGGGATCTATTTTAAATGCATAACATGGTTTATGAGACATTTTTAAAGTACCACCCCTGTTTCAGAACGGCCTTATTTAATGTGGGTGCAGACAATTTCTACACCTTGTCCACCACTAAGTCTCTTGCGACCGCAGGGGTTCTAGCAACAGTCAGCTTACCATACCATGAGAGGTAAGTCCTGATTCAAGAGCAAAGATGCAGTCACTCTAAATCATTTTAACACTACATACTCCAGCAGTAATAAAACAAAAGTGTTCAAGAAATACTGTGACCTTACTGCCCCCTATTCTGAAGCCTGGAAAATTACAACTTTCCCTGAACTATACATTCTGAATGGTTCAGCAGGGACAGGAAAGAACTCCCCTGAAAAGGGAATGACAGTGGAGATGTGGTTTCTCTTAGTTCCATTAAATTGTCGTTCCTTCATACTGTCTGTGTTCCCTGAGGTAGAGGCTTGGGGCCACTTTATGTAGAAAGCACTGTGGGGAATGAGCTCATTTTTATCCTGAATTAGTTTTTGTAAATCTTTGGAAAAATAGGTTAGCAACATCCAAACACAACCAACTAATCAGACCCAAGATGCACAGGCTGTATCACTCGAACACTTCGTATCATACTGGGGTATTCTTCTCTTCTTGACACACAGAATGTATTATGTAGTCATTCATGCAATGAGGACCTCAGGAAAAAGTCCAAGGATTACACATTTTCCCATATTTGCTTCCACCCCGCCCCGTAAATACCCCGTAAATATCTGCTAGCACGTCAGCTGCATCTGTTCCTTCTTTTTTTCTACCACTGTTGGCCCACTCACCATCGTCGGTCCATGTGGCCAAAAGGTAACGGGTTAGTACACGCTGCAGCAGAGGTATCATCTGAGTAGTTTAACTGAGAATATACGGGACTATTTCTTTTGAACTGCTGACTGCTCTACGCATTTAAAGAATTGAGGGTGCTCAGCAATTTATACAGCAAGAGCGGGATTCAAGATTTCAAGGTCCATATTGTGCAAGGGAAATGGATATTCATACACATATCCACACACTCCGTCTATTTCCATCTATTTCAATTTCCCTGCCAGCTTACTGGACTCTATCTGGGAACTGATTTATGCTATTTGTTATTATAGGAAACAATAACCCCAGATTTAGCTATTGTTTATTCTTTATGTTCAAACTCAGATGTTACTAACACAAAGCTACCAGAGGAGAACGATCTTAGTTGTAATAAATATATCCTTTTGGGTTGGGTGGGTTTTTTTGGCCTACATTTCAGTAAATACCTAGCGTGGGGGGAAGAACCATGCAACAAACCGAACAGACCTTTCCCAACAAAAAGCATTCGAGTTGAGCATCCACCTCTTGTATCTGTCCGTAACAGAATCCTCAACCTCTAACAGTGAATGTGAAATAACGAACAATACCAAAACGTCCCCTGGCATTTGCTCAGCACGCTGCTCAGGCCCTCGCTGCACGAGTCCCGGGACTAGAAGAATATCTGCAAGGACCAACAGGTACATTTGATATCGTGATTAATCAGAATAACCTTGGCATTATGGGGTTATTTCTCTGTAAGTGTATTTGGTAAGTGTATTTCCTTTAAGGTATTTCAGTCTCCGACATGGCAATTCTTCACCCCCCATTTCCTTTCTCTTCCTGTCCAAATTACGCCAAGTGGAATGGCATCAATATTGTTGATTCTACAGGCAGTTAACTGACACAGCAGTTACATTTACTTCCATAAATCATGGTAGCAGCAACTGATTTTACACTCACATTGAATTGTTTCTTACTTTTAAAATGAAAAGAATTAGCTTTTGAGTAAAATGTAATTTTCTCACAAAATCTAAGATAATTTTTTTAATAGAGAAACAAGTTCTCCTCACACTCCCTTCTTTCATCAAAAAAAGTCTTAAATGTTAAGTACAACTCATATCAGAAATAATCCTAGCGCACAATCCTAATTCACAATTAACTGAATTAATGCCGAGTTGATTAGAATGCTTATAAGAACGCATAATTTTGGGGATGAACAATGACAGATTCATTATTTTCCTTTTTAACTAGTAAACATGTTTACTCTTTTCTCTAGAAGTTTCCTTGTTTTCTGTTTTAGAGATTTTCCACATAATGCAAATATCCCTCCCCTTCCCTGCTCCCAGTCTCACATATTTTGCCTACATTCCTTACACACAAAAATTTCTATCCCACGAGCAAGAACTTCCCAAATAAAGTAAAGCACGAACAAATTACTTTTCTTACATCAGAACATATTAGGCAGACCTCACAGCCTCTTTGTTGGATTTTTAAGGGGATTCTGGAGGAACAATGAAGCTTAGGTTTTGAGCAAAGGTAATTTTGGAAGGTGGAATCACAGCTTAGGAAACTCTCCAGAGAATTTTCCTGATGCAAAGCTAACAAGACTTTGTGATAATTTCTTAGGAACTGGCCTCATTCCAAGTTGGATTTTAAACACAGATTATAAAGCAAACACCATCCCCCACAAGTATTAAAAAAGAAGAAAATAACAGAATGGGGGCTGCAGAAATGGTCTCTATTGTGGGACCAAAACCCGTCAATCAAGCAGGTTGACAGGCATCAGAGATTGACAGACAGGCCCTCTCTCTTGACTTCAGTTATCTGGGGGAATGGGAAAAGTGTCTGCAAGAACATGTTAAATTGCCAAAGTCATTACCAGTCACCAATTACCAAAGAAAAGATAACAAGGTGTATTTTAGAAAAATCGATGCAACAACATGCATTTCAATAAAGCGAGTTTTTCAGAACTTTAGAAAACAAAATGAACTATTTAGGGAATACATGATGGTTTTTTCATAGCATACCAAGCACTTTACTATGCCAGCAGGCTTTGGAGATTCATCACTATTCTCTCTATATTTTGTACTGGGGCCAGAGGTCAACCAACAAATATTTCCCTTTGTCTCTTCTTAGGCTTAACCTAAAGAAAGAAAGCTAGCTCTGTATCCCAATGATTAAATCCAGGTTCTGTGCTTGGCAAACTACACTCCAAAAGCCATTTTGGCTCCCAAGTGCATTTATTTTAGTTGCAGGAGTAAATTCTATTACATGTTAATAAGTTACAAAAAAAACCCCAAAGGACCTTGATATTTACTGCCAGATTTGATTTTTTTCATTCACCCAGGCTGAAAAGGCCCCTCACAAATATTGTTGGACCCACTACAAGACTTTCAGATACGCTGCCTAAGCTTGGAATACCACATTTCTCTCACATCACTCTATTCAAAATTTTTAGGTAGTCATGACCTAAGTCAAGTGAAATGAAATGTCTTCTGACAGAAAAATTAAGAAGACTGCAACTAAGGCTTTGAGAAAATATAGTCTCTGTTGTGATGGAAGGAGGCAGCCCCCTTGTTTCTGTCACCTTCCTTCTGCTAGCACAATCGAGAGAAAAGCAACACCCTTTTCAACATAAATAAGTGTTCACTTATCGTGAATTAAAGTGCACTTGCCTTCAGATTTTCCAAGCTCTCACAACAGTAATTAAATATCATAGCAAATATGTTGGACACATAAAATGAATTAATTTTTTCTAGATTGCTGCCCACTTATTGTTCATTGAATTATTCCAAGTGCTTTCCTTCTTTTAATTTAGCCGGCATTAGGTGGTTCACTTTCCGGAGCTGCTTCCACTTTCCGTGGAAACAAAAGGAGGTTTTCTGTTCCTACTGTTCCAGCTACGATCTGCAAGAATACGATTATGGTCTACAGTGGATGCACAGACAGCACTGAATTCAAAGGGACCCTCTTCGGCATCGTATCTCTCTCCTAACCTAACCAACAACACATGACGTGTCCCATATCCTGCAGCCTCCATGATGGCCCATGGAGGGAAGTATGGAAACTGCTGCTCTAAGCTTTATTTGCTCTTGGATACCTCCTCGGGCTTGCAGCAGCTCCTACTAATCTTTCTGACTTGCATAATTTTTGTGCCTTTTTTTTTATAAAGAAGAAAAAGTACTCTGCAGTGCAGTTTGGTGATCCCACGCGCATCTTCCACCTTTTACTTCCTGCAGCTCTCTCAAATGATTCTTTTGGACGACATACAATAAGGAACTCAACACTTCACTTCAAGAGGCACTTGTATCTATGCGTATCCCATACCAGACCATATCTCTGTGTTTTCATAGAATCACAGAATTGTGAAACGTTAGGTTGGAAGGGAAGGGACTTCTGGAGGTCATCTAGTCCCACCCCCTGCTCATAGCAGGTCTAATCAGATCAGCTTGCTCAGGGGCCTGTCTAGTCGAGTCTTCTGAACACCTCCAAGGATGAAAATTTACCCACAGGGGAAAAAATAAAAAAAAATCTTTTTACTGCATCTAAGTGGAATGTCCCATGTTCCAACTTGTGTCCACTGCCTCTTGTACTATTGCTGTGCACCGTTGAGAAGAGTCTGTCTCTGCCTTCGTTATATCCTCTAGTCAGGTAGTTGCGGACAACAGTAAGGTTTTCCCTTGGCCTTCTCCTCTTAGAATAATTGTTTTAAGTATTAAAATAAAAGACTAAATACAATATTGGAGTTCTTAGCTCCCGACTCCCTCGTATTAGGACAAAAATATCCCAAACACTTACTTTTACAGTGAAGGGGGAAAAAATCCAAGACAACTGAAAATGGCTTGCAAAAGACCTCTTAGAATCATTTCACTCAAAAGCTAAAAATTACTTAACTAGCTGAATTAATTAGCTAAATCACAGATGAGGGACCACGAACATTCCCATATTTCTAACAGTAACCTTGTATGGATGTGCATTCAGAAGAAAATGAGCATAAGTTCTCCTGAACACCAGAAAAATGCCGGTATAGAGAGCACCTAAATCCTGCTTCAGCCCTATTTTTTGGCTTAACCTTGTACCCGTTGTCTCTAGCAGAGAGTTGTCCCCAGAGTTTTAACCTTCAATTGACTAGCTCCTTTTAACATGTACGACCCTGATCTTCAGAAGGGAAGCCATCTCTGACACGCAGTGTTAAAGCTGAACAAATGCCAAAACCAACACCATTTCATCACAGCAGCAGCAGCAGAAGATACTAATTCTGAAAATGTTTTTGACAGGTATTTTTCTTAAGTTTCATGACACCTTCATTTTTAAAGAAACTTAGGTGGAATAGACTGATTTTCCGTAGCACAACTGCACAGTGACTTTGGGGGCAGATTTGCTTACAGCTAGTCTGATATATGTAGGAACTGGTCTGCGTTCTGAAGAGCCAATTATTATTGTGGCAGGTAAACAATTTTTTAAAATAAAAAAATTGCACAATGTTCACAGAGCTGAGTTTCCAGAATGCTCAAGTACTGACCACAATTAAGCTGTTAACCTGACCACAACAACAGAACCACTACAGAAATTCTATCCACCACACAAGAAATAAATCCAAAACAAAGGGAAGAATTGTTAATCATGAATGACTGCTAATTTGCAATCTGCTATTAAAGAAGCAATTCGGAATACTTATTTTATAAAACAAATTACTGTTATTGGTTTGATAATACGAACAACTGTTATATTTGAGCAGAAATTGAGACATACCTTTGTGTTTCTACGAAAGAAAGTTTGCAGCACCACAAACAGTTAAGACCTCAGAGTCTAATTTTAAATATTCTAAATTCTTTACCAGAATCTGAAAAACAAAAGCCCAGTTAATTCCAAAACTCTAGCAGATTCTTAGCTTGGATCCTCAACATGACTGCTGCTCTCGCACTTCAAAAGGAATCTGTTACACACTAGCACGTCAATTCTCTGCTCATCACTGGACAAAACAAAGGCTGAAAATTTTTCTGATTAGTCCAACAGGACAGAATACGATAGTCCCTGCTAATAGTCCCTGTCTGGAGGAAATACTCTCCTTTGGGAACCTAGAGCCCTAGCCAACATGCTAAAACTGGTCCAAATATGCGCTCTTTTTTCTTCATTCTCTCATAGTTCCCCTATCTGCAAGCAGGCGCTGCAGCAAAACTGACATGTCCTCTTCCTGCACTGCTCTTCTACCAGGAAGAGCCAAGAGGAAGGAAGATGAAGCAAAGCAGACCACGTACTGAATGTCACATTTTAGAGGGCAGGAGAAAACAAGTTGGTGCTGCCACACTCAGAAATGTCTGAATGTCAGGGGACCACATCTCTGGTTTCGCCACAGCAACTTCTGAGAATCAAAGACCAAAGAGTTCAGTGCCAGAGAAGCTGATGCCTTCTGATGCAACCTCGGGAGCAGCACTGACAGCAGCAGGAGCTCCGTGCAAGAGTAAAAAGGATGTATTCCAGAAGAATCACCGTGTTCATGGGAGCAGACGTGGGTGACTTGCTCAATTAGTAGGAAGTAGGACAATCGATCTGTTTGGTGCACTTTTGTTCCAAGTCCAGTATGCAATAGCTGAAGTCCAACGGGTCCTAGTCATTGAATTACTGGGGAACAATAGTCGGTCCATTCTCCACATGTCTGTAACTACTTTACAGCACTCCTGAAGAACTGCCTCGTGTATCACAACATAAGAACAACAGAAACCAAGGAGGAGAGGATATAGACAGTAACTTCCAAGGTTTATTATTTTAAGCCCAAATTTTCTTTGATCAGAGGTATATAGTCCTACTGTCACACACCAGCGAGAGAAAAATACAACCCAAATTTAGCCTAAAATTTCAAATGAAAGCTCACAAAGACAAAACCAACACAATTAGGAAAACCAGTCAGTAAAGAGCATTCAAGAACAGGAGTCAAAACAAAAATGATGTAAAAAAAAAAAATCTTTCAAAACTATTTTAACAAAAATCAAGCATTTCTATTAAGATGCCACTTGCAGTCTTAAATCTGGTTCTTCTGCATGCATATAGTACACCAATTACAATGTCCCTTATAGCTTCTCTAACAACATATAAACATTAAGTCATCTTTTCTTCCCTACAAATCCAGAGAAATACACAGTTTCAATCATTCACGAGCAGCTTATCTGGACTGCAGATTCCGCAAGCCACAAATGATCGGACAACACTACAGCTCTTCCATAGCTTCTGCTTGACATGGTTGCCTAAACCCTACGCTGACACCAAGCCTCACTTGTAGGATGCCATCCCGTTTTACTGAGGCACAGGAAGCTGAGTGACTTGCTACAAACCTGAAAACAAGACACAAGTCTCTGACTAGCTGTTGGTTAATCAGTATATTAAATATTTTGCTTTCCATAAATGTAAGAAGTATGACCATAATTCTGCTTTCGAACAACTGGATCTTCCATTCTTGACATTAAAGATAAAATTCACATCTTCAGGAAAGCAGCAGCTTTTGCAACCTGCACTTTAACTAAAAAAGGATTAATTCCTACCTACCCCAATCCCAATTTATACATTCAGGGGTAAAGACAAGACATGCATCCTCAATCATCAATAATATGAACAGGATCTGGTGATTATCTTTATACAAAAAAAATTATCTAGAAGTAGGAGAAACTAAATGGCTACTAGAAAGTCTTTCCAAGATCCAAGAGTAATTCACATAAAAGGGCTAATTATTGCTTGTAATTCACACATGAGAAGTAAAGCTGGCACAACAGATACACCACAGGACTGGTTTGCATTTCCTAACAGTCACATCCTATTGATACTGCTGCAAAGTCAAGCAAACACATTAACAGTAATGTGACACACTCCGAAAAGCTAATAATTTTTCTGGAATAGAAGAACATAAATAAAAATATTAGAAGGACCATTCCGTTTTTAAAACATAAGCAAATAGGCAACATACGTACCAAAAGCCAACGTTTTGCATTTCACTGAGACTAGAGCTGCGGTCACCACTAATGAGGTCACTGCATACATACATGATAGACGTTCGTCTCTCTGCTCATACTAGCAGTGTGCTTTTGAAGGAAATCACTTGATCAACCCTTTTCGCTGTACTTCAGTTTGTACTGCAGAGTTGTCTCGGAACACACTAGCTGAGTTCCTTTACATGAAACTAAATCAGAAGATGCACTCTAACCAGTTACAGACATCAAGCCATCAGAATCAGACTACAGCAAGTAAAAACAAGCCCCCCTGAAAAACACAAAGTTTGAACCTCAGCACTATGTCGAAATCTGCACTTACTGGAGTCTACTAGGTTCTAATGCAGACATATACCACAGTCCCTCAACAAAATCTGTATATTTGAGTGGCACTGCTAATGTACGCATAGACACAGTAGTTATATTTCATATGTGGGCCTGTTCTCTCTGATTTTGCACTGATTTAATCTAAATGAATCAATTATATTTTCCAACAGTTTACATCAGGGTAGAGTCAGTCTAAAGCAGCCATACTTTAGTTTAAAACATTCAACAGCTCCCAGTTTTAAAGCAAGAAATGTTTAGCTGCATATTTCAGGCTTGTAGCACAACCTTTGCCAACACTTCAGAGACTTATCTGGAAGATCTTAATTTACACCCTTGATCCTCTGCAGTCTCCATACCCAGGCTGGCTGATGTTTGACTTATGTACCCCTGTCTTGCTGCAGAACCCTCACACCAGATAATGTGATCGAATCAAAACTACTTTCCATACAATTATAAAACATAACAGGCCACAGAAAAAAATGTAGAACCTCCAAAGCAGCTCAAAGCTAATTAATTTCTATTACTAGTGAAAGAAGAACCACTTAACGTGTCTTTTCTTATTTAAATTACCATTGACAGCACCTGCTTTTTTTCTTCTTGGGAAATCCTGCTACAATACTAGTTAAATTATGTAAGACTGTAGAATTTATGAAGATAAGGCAATTACCATTACAAAAACAATTCCAGGTTACAATTTATGGTGAAAAGAAAAGAGTTATGATACTCTGTTAAATCATTCAGTGATGCATTACATACTTAGTTAATCCTTCCAGTTGTGAAAATTCAGGGCTAAATAGTGTCATTGTGCTCAGTAATTAATTATTTTTGTTTCATTTAGTGCATACTTCATCTACATTGTTAAGGAATAATGCAACTTAATGAACAGCAAACGCACAAGCCCATGTGGCAACCATGTAATACATATAAATGACCAACAGAAGGCAGGGGAAATGACTGAATCCGCAGCAACGTCAGAATTAAACTTTGTTGTTGAAGTAGAAGGCATCTCCTGGTACCCTGACGTCCTGACCTCTCTGACAAAACAAAGTTTATTTAGAATTTCCTGCACGATCTCTTCTCACAGCAAATCCAAATACCTCTGTTGAAAACAACAGGCCTGGACTCGCGTCTGCTAACCTGTCTGTACTTAAAAAACAGATTGCCCATCCATACCTGGTATGTGGAACATGGTTCTACGTAAAACAAGTGGAGTGTCTGAACAGGCTTTGCTTCCAGGCTTGAAAGAGAAAGGACTTTCCAGATAGGTATGAAAGACAGAATGCACAATTCTGTAAAGCTTTGATTTCCTTTCACAGGAATGGCAGAGGAGAACTCTTCTTGGGATTTTAGGAGTTTTTTTCTTCCTGACCCAGACTTTTCCACCTTCAGAAAATAATGGCTGGACTCCAGGGCTAAGTGGACCAAGACTGAACATCAGATTGAGGCAAAAGACCATGGAGATCCATGTCCCTTTAAGTTGATCAATTTGTAACACGACATAAATATAAGTCTTCAACCCTCTGCCTGGGTAAATGGCAGCCATCGCATAGAATAGTTAATCCTGTGTTCAGAGGGAGCTTCTGAGTGGGAAGTCTAACACTGGCTATGCTCTTTCTGGCAGAGAACACACTCCCTCAATTTAGAGGGCACACTTCTTTGGTATTTGGTACTAAAAAAGCATACCAAGAATTTAACAAAAAATATAAAACAAGAAAATTTGTATCTTAAAGTTGTGATTGCAGCTGTCTGAACTGCAGCACTGCATTGCCTGCAAGAACCACACTATACAGAACGAAGCAAGGGAATGATCTTTTCTGTACTGCATACCTTCATCCCCCTCTGAACTGCTCACTGCCAGAGTTCACTTGAAAATGCATTAGGAACCAAAGGTGCTTTGGTCAACAATTTGCTGCAAAGGAAAAAATTCCTAAGGCAGAAAGGTTTGAAATCCTCACTCATACTGATGTTAGAAATCAGGTTCTTTTGCACGCACATGCGGCTGTTCAGATGCTCACACGGCTTCCACTTAAAGCATTCAATAAAGAATGTGAACGACTTTTTATAGCAGGAGATTGCTAAACATGAGCAAGAAAATGAGACTTTGGTCAAACAACAGATGGTAACTCCAGACAGCCAGAAATATTTACAAACCTCATACAAAGGCAGCTTTTGCTTCATTCTAGTTCGATTTCTGTTTAACAGGACAGGCAACAAAATGCATAAAGCACCTACTCTGCTCTTTACCAAAAGTGACCAACAATTTGGGTCTGTATGGCCACATACACAACAGATGGAGAGAGAGACACAAGACAGCTTCTTGGTAGAGACTTTTCTTAGGTTAGCCATAAGAGAAAGAAGTAGCTTGTGTAATATTTACTGTCAGGATCCCATGTGAAAAAATAAGCAGCTTCATTTTTAGCCCTTCAGAATTGAAGATCATGTCATAAGCTTTTCTATTGCCCACAGCAATACTCGTCTCTACTTGAAGCATCTCACCGCATTAATGTATACAATTTTATATGGCCTTTATTTAGATACTCAGTTTTCCATCTTTCAAGACAATCTCCTCTGCCATGTGCTGCTCAAATTTGTGGCAAAGAAAAATACCCATTACCTGTATTAAAGATTTAGATGTCAAGAAACAAACTTCATAAAAAATTTTAGTTTAAATTGATTGCCTTCTACTGGCCTGAATCTCCCCATGGTTCAGGCTCACATTTCAAAGCTGCCTGATGTTTCCAGAATCAGGATCTGATCTCTCAATAGGATATCTCAGTGAAAATTTATTAACAGGACTGGAGGAAACAGCCTTTATATTAATCTTCTCCTGTCAAAAAAAGAGAAGGCCAGCAAGCAACCTGTGGAGCAGTCAATAGATTTGCCTTTCTTAATTCATTTAGGAAGGTTTAAGTCAACTTTCCCCAGCAGTAATTAATAAGAATCTTGTCCACTGTTCTCAATGGCAGCAGTGTTCCTTGAATCTTTGTAGATTTAGAACAAATATTTCTAAAGAGAAATGGCACTTCTTCTAGGAAATTATCCAATTATCTCGCATTGAGGATGTAGCCTGCAGTCACATAAAGTCACACTGAACTTAAATAAAATCACACAAAACCTTGTGCGGTATGGAACTGCATAAATGGGCAATTTTCGCTTTTTTTTTTGGTAAATCTGAACACTAATCTGAAATTGGTGAAATCTGAAAATGCCTCATCGGATAGACTCAGAGGGAGCTATTTTTAAGAGAGTTTATTTTTTAAAAAGTAATATTTCGGGGGAAATGTAATCCAAACCAAACTTGCAGGGAAAAAAAAAAAAGCAATGACATCCTCTAGAAATAAGCAATGATAATAATCTGTAGATCTCAAGGCAATTTGAAAATATGAATTAATTTGGGAAGAACATATTTTTACTTTTTTAAAAAAAACACGTTTGTTTATTTTTATAACCGTTCATGTCCAAAGGGGACCCATACAATCATCTGAAACTGGTTCATGCATAGCAAAGGCATTTCTTCAATAACTAATCTCCTAGTTGCAATCCCTCTTTAAATGTGACTGCCTCTTACAAAGATTTTGTGAATGTAGTGTGGAAGTGCAGGGAGTTGTATGAGGTCACATACACTTAACAAGGAGCGGTGGGGAAGGAAAGAAAAGAGAGATACTCTTTTGACTCTTAGCTATAGGTACAAGCAAGCAGATATTCTTTCTCTGAATGACAGCATTCACTTGATTTGGGAAAACTTTACTGCCAGAAGAGGAGAAGCAGATCACGGTCACTTCTATTAATATGCTGTGCTGTCGAGCCTCCGAGCTAGACAATACACAAGGATGATGGTAATCCAAAAAAAATGCAGAGTAGTGAGACAGGAATACAAGAAGGAAAGCAACATGCTTGAAAAAGGTTCATCAGAATTCCCATTCACCACTCACACTGCAGCAGATGAATTCAGGGTGTTTGCAAGAGTATGTGGGTCTCCTGTCCAACCTCCCCTCAAGAATAAAAATGTTATGATGCCTCCTGAATCACAACAACTTCGTGAATTCAAAAATCTGGTGTGGACAAGTGAGTGTCAGTCATAACTTCCTTGAAATGTGTCCTGCCAACTCACTTGGAACATTTTTCCTAAGAGACAAAGATTAGCAGGTTAATCCTTCTCTCTCAATACTTTTCTTAAACCCTCGGTGGTATTTCAATGCAGCTTTTGTGATATGAATAAATATGCTACAGAACAATATTGACTTTCAGGATCTACTCTTCAAAGTTATGAGCATTTATGCTAAGAAACAAAGACATTTCAGTAATTTTCACTATCAGAGAGACAGAAAGCACTTTCTACCTTGTTTCTATTCCCCAGCCTCAGAGTAAGACCCTTAGCAATTTAGATAGAGCAGGCCAAAGGAAAGGGAAATCTGAATTATTTTTGAACACTCTACTGAAATTTCCATAGCAATGCTCTAAACTTCACTTGTGCACCTGACACTTTGCGAAATTAGATATCTTCATATTTCCTGTTTCTGACAGTAGATATATTAACTGCACTGAAATATGTCTAAGCATGCATACCCTGTACTTTTCCCCACCCAACACAGCGTGCATATCACGCCAGCTCTCACTGAATACCCTTGGCCTGCTCAACATCAAACTGACTATAGACCTCTGCCCACTTATACATCCTTTCATAAACATAGCTCCCCAAACCTGGCCAAGTTCAGGTTGCAATAAGGTACGGGGCCAGGAAAATAAACAACTGAAGCGTAACAGTTGATAGGACAAAATATTTGGAATATTAAGCAACATAGTACTGATTTACTAAATCCTCGCTAATTCATTGTACTTGTTCACAGAGAAATGAGTGGACACAAGGCAACCTCTGCCCAGGAGCAAGGCAGTCTATACTTTCTCCGCAACACGCAGAACTGCACTTCACTCTAGGCTGAAAGAACCATTTTCAAATTCACTTGTAAAGTCTTCAGTTTTAAGCTTTGCCAAGGTAATCAAAACGCAGGGAACTGCACAACTGGGCAGAACATCCTTCTTTCCTATCAAGGCAGACGTCATTATAGTGAGCATGCCACACTGCCTGAACGTGCATTAGTCATCTAGGACATGCTAGAAAAGAAGAGAAGGTGCAGACAAAATATATTAAACGAAGCATTACACTTAATTTAAAGACAAATTTCTAAAATTCCTGCTTTGATCACTTTCTTTGGAACTGGTCAGACCCTAACAACACAACCCTACTCTACGCTAGGTTTCAAGGGAAATGAGGAAGCTGGTATTTCCCACCAGGAGGATGAAACTGTAAGCCTGCTGTGCTGGCATGACTTTTACTTGAAGATATTAATAACGTGTCAGATGATGGGATGTGCTGAATTCTAAATACTCACTTCTCCTCTATGAATGTGCAACGTCCCTGTCTAGTAAAGCGCAAACCTGCAATTGCACTGAATCCTCCCGCAGCACCTTACGAAATCCAAGAGGCATCTTTTCCCAGCAAGTTGACTGAGCTCATTGAGAGTAAAAGTAAGGATGTACTCCTTTATTTGGGTTTAGATTAGTCTGTCTGTTACCATTTTTAAAATTAGTTTTTTCCATATTATTTGTTTTTAAATTCCAGACACAAACTAGAGTACGTTCCATGGTGTACTCTCCAGCTTGCATGTCACAGATTTTGCAGTCTGCATGGCTCTACTACCAGCGTTTCCAAATTCAGTTATTAATGTGGACAAGATATTTCTAATCATGAAGAACGTGTCTTTTCTGTCCTTTGAGTTCTACATGATGCTCTTTACTGCAAAAATGACAAAGACAGCTCATAAGATAGGGAGTCTAGACCAAAGTACCATGTGCCTATCAATTCCCTCAGGTCCTCAGACAACTAACTTTGGCTAAAATGAATAATATTCCACAATTGTTATTGATTTAGGACTGATTTTTTGAAAAGTAAATGAAAACAAAAATTTCACTTGTTATTTCCTGCTATTTTTTCTGTTGCTCTATTACAGTAAAGACCCAGTCCAGACCATGGCAAATCCTGTGTGCTCTGCAAGCCCAGATGGGAAGCACAGGGGGAAGATAAATTAAAAAAAACCCCATAAATCCAACATAGAAGATAATCAACAGATTCATTCTCCAAGATGAGTCTCGCAGGGCAAAGGAAGTTAACGTTGGAATTTCAGATTTAATCCATTCCTGAGCAGGAAGAGCAATCACTTTGGCCTTAACCTCAGCTTTGAAAACACTGTTTTGCATACATGCTGTTTCAACATTTCTGGGTTGCAATTCAGCATCAAATAATCAATATTCAAGCCTGTTCGCCTTGCAGCCTCCCTGACACACCAGACCAAATTCTACCTTCTACAAGAGCGCTGACACCATTCAAAAGTGAAGAACAGATTTCGCGTATCTCCATGTCTTAAAGCACATTTTTGTGCAATACAGATGATATGTTATGAATTTTTGCAAGCTGCTGGTTTATGCACACCTACAGATCTGGTTCCATTCTTCCCATTGGTATGACTGCATCCTGTGTTTCCCAGACTGAATAGGGACACAGTATAGTAAACGCTATACACACATGAAAATTCAGAGAGCAATAAAATTTGCTATGTAAAGAAAAATTTGCATGATTAAAGTAATAGCCTCTGTATACCTTTTCTTCAGCAGACTTTTTGAGAGGATTTTCTCAACCTTTGGTGCAGAAGAGCTGCCCTGATCAGAAATCCAAAGATTTTCTGCTATTTCAAAACTGATTTCTGGTACAATAACAGGTATACCACCTTTTTACAGCTGGCACACACTGGAAGCAATCTGCAAATATAATTCCATGAGAAATTACTTCATCTTCATTCAGATAAGCTCTTTGCTATCTAGAACACTGCTGTAATGCCCGAACCACAACTGGGAGTTCATTAGCAAAATTTCTGCATAACAGGAACATTACTTGAAAATATATTTAGACAGGTGTAAACCAGACAGAATTTATCATCTCTGTTTTTTCAACAAAAACTTCTCAAACACACACATAAAATAAACCATAAGGGAGTGAGACTTATTCTATTTTACTGCAAAATCCTACTTCAAAATTTTCATGTCTTTTTATGTCCTCATTTTGTGGCTTTAGTGCATTTCCTAGATAAAAGGGATTACAAACTGGATGTCCTAATTAAGGAAGGAAAAATTCAAGGTTTACAGGGAGAATCTAGGGAGAGGGGTGCAGTGGCAATTACATTTTCTGTGTTCATTGAGCTTAGAAAAAAAAATGAAGAAGACAAGGCTATGCTGTGTCTTTTTCCAGAGAAGTACCCAGGCTACATTTTTTTCCCTACCCACTTGGGATTTTCCTGGTAGCACTGAAGGTACATGTGACAGTTTCCTGAACTGCGTGACACATTTAGACAGATTCTTCTAGAGCAAAACACAAACTGTGTGATCAGCTCCTAAAACACTAAAATAACCAAACCAGAAAAACATCAAAAGCTACACAAAACAAAAAAACAACCTACAATCCAAAGGAGGCAAGGCACGAGCAGGGCAGAGACAAAGCTGTTCTCATGTCTGTCAGATATCTCAATACGTGGGCTCTTTGTACATCTTCAGCTGAAAAGGCATTTTAACGCCTTCAAGAATTTATAGCAGATCAAAAATGGAAGGCATTCCAAATCAAGAAGTATGCTGTGTGTTGCAAATGTGATTTTAGGATCCTGCCAACTATGCCAATTTGTCGCAAAATGAGTGATTAATGGATCCTACACAACTTTGAGGTAGCAGCAATTTAGATTTATTAACACTATTACGGTAAATCATAGGATTAGGTTGTATGATTTTTAACAATATTTAGTCATCAGCCAATTATCAGAATGATTTAACAAGAGTTGCTATAATCAACACAACGACTTAAAGATTCAAAAATCGCAAGGTTCACACGAGACTTCAACAGAGTTTTCTAAATCAAATCACACAAACATGAGACTTACACACACAAACAGAAGAAATAAAATACCAAAGGATGTGACTTAGCCTCCACTTCTCAACCCTGTAAAGCTCCCCATTCTTTCAGTCTGTCCTTTCTTATCTTGGTGTTTGACTCACCTTTGATGAAAGAGACTGCTTCATCTTTACAGCTTAGAATCATAGAATCATTTAGGTTGGAAGATCATCAAGTCCAACTGTTAACCCAGCACTGCCAAGTCCACCAGTAAACCAGGTCCCTAAGCACCACATCTACATGTCATTTAAATGCCTCCAGGATGCTTTACTTTTGAGCTTATAGCCCTCATTTGGAATAAATTTCCATTAACTTAGCCTAAAGGTTTTCCGATGTAAGATATTTAAACACCAGGAATCCACCAAAAAAAAGGCCATGTTTACAAATTCTACATATTCTCCAGTACATTGAAGACATATTTGTTCTGAGTAATTCTTCAGAATTCTCAGTGATTTGCATTTTTTAGCACAAAGACCAAGCGGAGCTAAACAAATAAATAGGATTTGCTCTCTGGCAAGTCCTACTGTTTTTGCAAACCAGATGTACCAGCATTCAAACACACATTTCAGCAACTGAAACACATCTGCTGTGTGTAACTGTTTATTCTCCTCTTGTGCATGTCCAGCTTCATCCTAAACTAATGCATCCCCAATCCTGCCTGCAAGTCTTGGGACTTTGTTCTGCAGGTTGTTGAGGAATTTCTCCATGTGACGTTGCTTCCTCCTTCTTTCGATTGCTTGTACAGACAGGAATCATCAGACTTGCTTCCAAAATGCATGGGATTCTGCAGGAACGGCCTGAGTTGAGAGGACAGTTGGAACGCTGCAGTCTTAACACACAGACGTATTACCACCCTCACCTCCTTTGAATAGTGTTCCACAGTGTAAGTGGTCCGCAATGGGGTAGGCTGCAGAATAAAATGCTGCCCAGTACGCGTCATTATGTAAGCCAATTTTCCCTCAGTGTTAACAAGTCCTTTGGAACTCACTGCATGGCCTAACTAAAAACAAAATGCTGTATCTTGGGACACTTCCACAAAGCTTAAGCAACTTCAGAAAAAAATATGACAGCTTCTGCTCAGAACAAGAAGAGTTAGCTACCTTAGAGTACTTGCTTTCTTCTCCCAGCACTCAGGACACCTGTAGCAACGCTGAAGTGTTTTGTTACAGGTGTACCTCACGTAATACGCTCGTAGCCATGCTCCAGATTCCAAGTCTGTGGTTGCAGCTTCCCCAGTTCTCAGCTTCCCATGTGGCAGGAGAAAGATGTATAAGAAGGAGAAAGCCATTTTAACCTAAAATCCCTGGAAAACTTACTTACGAAAATCCATACAACACAAGCACTGTCTCGCTATGCAGGAAATAAAATAGCATGTGGCCAAAAGCTCACTGCCTGTCCTGCAGGCTGTGCTAAGGTACACAACCCTACTGGAGGACCCAGATGTCTCCTGTGTACCAACTGCACGTCTGCAGCTAAACCTGCACTAAAAGGTTTCCTCCCAGTCTGGGCTGACTCTGGCTCCCACTCAGCCAGCTGAAATGCTCCTAGTACTCTTTAAAAACACCACAGGTCTCTGGACTAGCTGTTGTCAACCATCCTGGGACAATACTCAGCCTCCTTGTGGAGGACAAACACAGCTGAGCCTGGTCAAGTCAGAATGCGTTAGCTACCACCAGATCTTCTCACTACAAAACTTTGATAACATCAGTGACTAATACTGGGGTGTTTGCAGAATACTCAACTTGGTATTCACCACCTTCTAAAAACATAAGAATTCCCACATGTCATTATAGCTCCGTAGAGAGCTACTACAACTCTTTGCACAGCAGCTCTTAACACGGGGTCTCTGACTGCCCTACCCTTACCCTGTCCACAGGAGCTCCTGGACACGTGGTGCTGCCCATGGTCCCCCTCAGCAGTACTGAAATAGTTAAGGTCACAACAGAGTGGTGCTATGTAAAGGAGAAATTTCCCTGTCCTTGCCTAAGTGAATGGCTGGGATTAAACTGACAACCCACCTTAGTGATGGTGGAATAATTGGTTGTTCAGCTCTGTCCTTGTCAGCGCTCTGACAGTTCTGCAGATGTCCTGCTCAGCTCTCCAAAGGTTAGCCTCAGCTGGAGCTGGTGTTCATTAATCATTCCTTCCTGACAGGACTCAGAGCAGCCCACATCTGCCACTCCGTCCCCCTCAATCCCTGTCGCACCCAGCTTGTGTGTAATCACTGCTGGTTTTCTTAAGAGGATACTCGATAAGGGAATATGCATTTAACTACGAGACACGTGATTAAGCCTTCTCTCTTGGTAATTCTTGCAGCAAAGGGCCGGTAATATGAATTTGGTGTCTTTGTCCAAGACTGTCTGGTACAAAAACAGTGAACTGTGGACTGGATGTACAAGAAGTACACCGTTATCACAGTCTTTTTACAGTGTCTGTAATGCCCTTGTGTAACAACAATTTTCAGTCTAGTATCATACTCACAAGGAAGATGGAAGGATGTGGTATTGTAATAACCTTGCATGGGTACATGATAGAGGCAAAATGCATTGGATTTGGAGGGAGTGGAAAAAAACGTCATGCAGCTATCTCACTGAGCAGTCAGGGAAAGAAAAGCTTCAATGCATTCTTTTGATCTGGTCATTTTTTCCAACCACTGGATCTCTCTGGACTGTAACAGTTGCTTCATTGTCTGCTTGTGTACACAGCCACTGAAAAAATCCTGTCGCCGGCACTGCTTTAACCCAGGTGAACTGGACACTTTTCAGAAGTTCATACACACGACTAATTTCTTCGGATTATTCTGACTGCTATACCAGAACCCATAAGACTCACCCATGATTAGAAGGCAGTTTAGAAAAATCAGAGAAAGAGAACTACGAAGATAATTCCCAGCAATTTCAAGCATACACACCACCTAATGCCATATGACCAATGCCAGAAGACCTCCAACATGAACAATTTGGCAGTACTGGACTTCTCTATTTGCACCACAAAGAAATGAAAGCAGTCGTAAAGCACACAGCCTTAACAAATCGGTCTCTAAAGTTTGTTAGCCGTATACATATAGGTTTGAAAAAGAAAAATACGAAGCTGGATTGTGGTTCTGCACAGCTCACACCCTCCCAACCCACAAGACAACCGAAGTGGGTTCTGGAACAGAAAGCCAAATGGAAAAAAGAACCGAGGTAAGAAAGGCAAAGGAATCCTTCTCAGAAAACCAGAAAAAGCAAAGAACATAAATCATAGCTACCCTCCCCCAGAGGTTCTGTGGGGTGTTTTTTTCAGTTTAACTACTCATTAATGTGTGCCCCAGAATAACCTATGCATCCTACAGTTAAACAAAAACACAAATATGTTACTTACGAATCTTGATTATATTAAAATAAGCATCAGCACACAGACTGCCAGTATATTATCATAGCCAAGACTGTGTAAGAAATGAAATTATTACCCACTTCACAATCTTATTACAAGATTGCCCACTGACTTTTCTTAGGGTGCTGCTGTTCATATGTTCATTGCAGGAATCATCATTTCCAATCATTGATTAACTGTCTAGTCCACAAAGTTTAAAAAGGAACAAACAAGGACATTAAGTGATTAGCATTCTGCCTTTTAATTTGCAAATCCTGTCTTCACAGCTAAAAAGCCAAGTGCCTCAGGCTCCATCCCAGGCACACAGATCCCAACAAGCCTGACAGTAGAAAGAAGGTGCTAAAGACGCACATAACTGACGTGCTGGATTAAAGCAATCAACACACTGACCATTAATCACAATTGAAGGCTTTACAGTGCACTTACAGAATGGCAGTGGGCCCATTCAAGAAGGTAGCAGCAGCAATGCTGAATTTCAAACTGTTGATCCAACCCACTAATGTGATTTGGTCAACAGAAGCAGTTATAGCTGTGGATCTTCAGTTAACTCAAGTAAATTTTGAATTTAGATGAAAAGAGAAAAATCTAAGTAATGGACTGCCTTTCGAGTTCCACAACACTGACTTTGCTAGGGAAACTTAAGTCATCAAACCTGGTCTAAATGACACATTCACAACCAGCATCCCCATCACGTATAGCTGTTTGCCCAGGGGACATTAGAAACTTTCACTGCTCAACTGACAATGACGCTTTGTGGTGCTGCCTCCAATGGATATATCAAATTTAACGACATCAGAAGAGCAGGAGAAGGTATAACCACTTGCAAAGTATTTTGAATCTCTGCAGGATTGAGAATGCTCATCAGTCACAAAAAGATGCGTGCTCCATGGCTGGATGGCACATTAACATGGCAAAAACTATCAGCAGTTCTACCAGCCATGTCAACAGCCCCATTGCTGGAGACTGCACACGGACACATAAAAAAAGCTTATGGTATAAGGGAGTAAAACAGGTGAATAGCAAAACTGAAACAGACGAGGACCAACCCCATTGCTTTACAAATTATTTTCTCATTACTATTAACCCTATGCACTGCATTAGTGCCCAGTTAATCAGTCACTCAAATGCAAACCAAAAAGTTAGGCAATGACCACTGGTTTGAGAAAAGTTTTGGTACCACAGGAACAGATCCAATAGAACATGGCTACAATTGCTGTCCATAAACATTAAGCAACAGTCGGACTCAAAATCTTCACTACGCTCTATGTGTATGTATAACTAAAAGACATCCTTCTAACAAAGGACATATATGCTCTCTGATTTTCCTTGAACCTACTGGGAGCCACATAAAATGATTAAATGAGTAAGGCATGTTTTTAAGTCAGTAAGAATTGCATTTCTGTCATGATTTAACAAGGATCCTACAGGCTAGTGAATTACTTGAGCAGCTGCATTAGATTTTTTAGTATTCCAGCACAAAATATTGCCGTTTATTTGTGTATTCTCAATGGCAACGACAGAAAACAAGCAACACTACCTCTTGTTTTGAAATTTAGCTGTGTCCCTGCCTTTCTGCTTCCTATACTTATGCTCCCCTGCTACACACTTCACCTACCAGTATGTGGTGGGTTAACCTTGGCTGGACACCCGGTGCCCACCAAAGCTGCTCCATCACTCCCCTGCTCAGGTGGACAGGGGAGAGAAAATACAACAAAGAGCTTGTGGGTTGAGCTAAGAACAGGGAGAGATCACTCAGCAATTATCATCACGTCCAAAACAGACTTGACTTGGGGAAATTAGTGTAATTTATTACCAATCAAATCAGAGTAGGTTAATGAGAAATAAAAACAAATCTTAAAAACACCTTCCCTCCATCCCTCCCTTCTTTCCGGGCTGAACTTCTCTCCCCATTTCTCTACCTCCTCCCCGCCGAGTGGTGCAGGGGGACAGGGAATGGGGGTTGCAGTCAGTTCATCACACAATGTCTCTGCCACTCCTTCCTCCTCACGTCTTTCCCGTACTCCAGCGTGGGCTCCCACCCAAGGGAGACAGTTCTTCATGAACTTCTCCAGCGTGGATCCTTTCCATGGGGTGCAGTCCTTCAGGAACAGCCTGCTCCAGCATGGGCTCCTCTCCAGGGGGCCACAGGCCCTGCCAGAAGCCTGCTCCAGCACAGGCTTCCCATGGGGTCACAGTCTCCTTCAGGCACCCCCCTGCTCCAGCGTGGGGTCCTCCACAGGCTGCAGGTGGATATTTGCTCCACCGTTAATGTCCATGGGCTGCAGGGGAACAACCTGCATCACCATGGCCTTCACCAGGGGCTGCGAGGGAATCTCTGCTCCAGTGCCCTGGAGCGCCTCCTCCCCTCCTTCACTGACCTTGGTGTCTGCAGAGTTGTTGCTCTCACATATTCTCGCTTCTCTCTCCAGCTGCAGTCACCGTTGCACAGGGTTTTTTCCCCTTCTTAAACATGTTTTCACAGAGGCACCACCGCCATCGCTGATGGGCTCAGCCTTGTCAGCCGTGGGTCGCTCTTGGAGCCGGCTGGCATTGGCTCTATCAGACACAGGGGAAGCTTCTGGCATCTCCTCACAGAAGCCACCCCTGCAGGCCCCCTGCTACCAAAACCTTGCCACGGAAACCCAATACACAGTAACACTGACATATCTGAAGAACACACTTAGATTCTTAGATTACAGACAAGTAGAAAGGTCTGTAAATTCAATTACTTTTATTATTGTGCTCCCTCTGCTGGTTCTAAAAAAATCACTGTTGGAAAAAAAGCATCTGCAGAACTATGTTGAAGTCTGTGCTTAGCAATACACAAAAGCTGGACCCTGGAAATGCCCCAATATCTTGGCTTAAGTTTCTTTACATTCAGAGGAGGAGACTTCTGAGTTTTTCCAAAGACAGAGAAAGACAATCCTGAGTGCAAAGCGCTACCTAATGCCTAGGAAAACATTGCCAACAGCTGTGGAGACAATGCTCTCCTGCGTAGGAGCAGAAATCTTGCTCCACAGAGGACACAGTGGAGCAAGACAGACAGCCCAGCATGCAGGAGAGAGACTCCTCTGGCACTTGTGATCTCTGTATAGATGGAGCTGTATGGATAAAGACTCCAGAAGGTGTTAAGTGAAGAAAAGGAAAAGCAAATATCTGTCTGATATGGTGTCCCTCTAAACTTTAATTGTATGGCCTGTGGAAAAGGAGCACTATGAAAAAGTAGCCAATGGCATTGGCAGTAATACAATCACTGTGAGGCAAGTAAAATACAAGGGATTCTCTCATATGTTCTGTACCTACATTTTCTCCTTTACCCAGTCCTTCTCTCCTCTGAAAATAGGTGTAGGTTGGTAAAAAGAAAACAAAACACACAAGTACGATGGTAAAAATAAAATAAAACACTGGCAAGACCTGGCATGTTTAGACATACACCATCCTGTCACAAAATAAATAACATTTGACCGAAGACTCATTCCAGTGTAAAATGACATTTTAGGATAATCAGAAAGCGCAAGCTTGCCATGCTCAAACAAGCTGTCTCCTTGCTGGTAAATACAACTAAAGTTTTTAAGTCCATTTAGAGAAAGCAGATGCCAGGAATATAACAAATGTAGCCCTTTTATGTGGGGTTGGGGATTTTTTCCCCGTTAGTAATAATGCCAGTTTCATACTGCCTTCCTCTTTCCTCCACTTTCACTTCGCTATAGATAGGCATCAGAGTCTTCATGCAGAGCTGTCACTTACTTATTTTTGGTGATCGTATATGTTATCCTCAAATGTCCCAAACCATCAGCTGAGAGAATTCAAGTCACATCTGTTCAGGTAAACTGCAGCACATGAATCCAGCTTCTCAAAATACATAGAGATTGTAGAGCAACAAGCGTCGCGCACGTTTCATGTTGAAAGGTATCTATATTCAGTAGGTTTAATATTGTACTGTATTGTCCCTACAGTCCATCCATGGGGAAATTCAAAACTCAACTGGACAAGGCCTTTCAGCAGCCTGATCTACATCGGACCATCTCAGGGCAGTGGGTTGGACCAGCTAACCTTCAGCGGTCCCTTCCCACCTATATTATTACGTGGCTTTATGTTTTGTTGAAAGTCCAGCCTGGGTTGAGATACTGAGGTTGTGAATTTTCAGCACACTTTTACTGATCCCGGTATTTTTAAATTGCAATTCATTATTGATACGGTGACTAAAAGCTGAGTAGACTGGGAATTGTTTACCTACATGTATTGCTAAAAACTGCAGATCTGCTTCTTGTGTTGAATGGCAGAAATTTTTTCTTCACAGACAAGTCCTCTGTTTTGCAAATTTTATGGAAGACAATATGGCTTTTATGGCTTCTAATATGAAAACTGGTTACTGATTTTCCATGAAAATAAACCTGATCTGACATTCAAAGAAAGGTTAGACATAATCCAAATTACAATTTTTTGGATGGCTATCTAACATCTGTCTATGCAAAAACGTCATACGTTAACTGGCTTGGAAACCATGACAACACTAGCTGTCTAGAGCTCACACAAGCTCAATCAAGCCATAATCAAGGATTTTCTTACATGATTGTCCATTATCTCCTCCTCAGTCAGAGATGCACATTATAGGAGTAAAAAGATCAGAGTGGAATCACCAGCATTAATTACATGCTAGACTAGATCTGTCTTCCTTAAGGAGCTGTCAAAAAGAATTTGGAGTACCTCTAGGATGTTCAGAGGAGTCCTGTACTGATTCTGCACAGGCTGTAAATCAGAAATAAAAAGTATTACCACAAGTCAGTGTTACTGAAAATATATTAAGTTCTTTATATTTGATGAAAGAGAAAGTCTGTTCAACTCTGTGAACACAGGTGGATTCCATAATGACTACTATGTCCTCCTAATGATGAGATGGTACCTAAAAATATAGCACGCTTTGTATTTACCATGAAAAACAAGGTTTTAGACTAGATAATTCCTGTGTATATTTATTACGCTAAAGGCTTGTTAATAGCAGCACAGTTGTTTGAAGCTTGTATTGAAGAGAAGTAAAACATTTTTTCTTTGTAAGCTTGTTTGAAAAGGGACAACTTTATTCAGTCTTATTCTTTTATGTAAACTTCCTGAAGCAATTCTGGAAACTCTGACCAAGTTAAGAAAGAGGCCTACAGGAAAGATGGGGAAGGACTCTTTATCAGGGAGCATAGTGATAGGATGAGGGGGAATGGTTTTAAACTGAAAGAGGGGAGATTTACATTAGATATTAGGAAGAAATTCTTTATGGTGAGGGTGGTGAGCCCCTGGCACAGGTTGCCCAGAGACGCTCTGGCTGCCCCATCCCTGGAGGTGTTCAAGGCCAGGTTGGACGGGGCTTGGAGCAACCTGGGCTGGTGGGAGGTGCCCCTGCTCAGGTCAGGGGGGGTTGGAAATAGATGATCTTTAAGGTCCCTTCTACTCTAACCATTCTATGATTCTATATATACCTATTTTTATTATGTCCAAAGAGAAAAAGATATATTTTTTTTTAAATCAACAGCTAAAGCATGGACTTGATTAGTAACCTGGAATCCTTAAACACTCTGAAGTTCAGTAATACACCACCACAGCTTTCGAGGTAGAAACTGTGAAAGATGTTGCCATTAAAGAAGTTAAGAGTGTAACAAATCATGAACCAGTTACATGCCTTTCTTTGCAGTAGTTACAAATACCTAATCCATCTGTTACGTCTTATTCACAAAGGTTATCCTACAGCAGGAAAACAAACAAAAAGGGGTAGAGCTCCTACTAACCAGAGCAGAACTTCATTAGCTAAAATAGTAACACAGATACAGCACAGAGCATCCAGATGGAAACAATAGTAAGTTTAGTGAATACACTGTGGACCAGGTATGGCAATGAAGACCCGAGGAGACAAATGCACACGCACAGAGAAGAGCATCCAAGACATATATTCTGCAAGTGCTGAAACTGTAAAGAGGTGTTCAACACACAGACCTCCAGCTGCCCGGTATTTAACATCAATGTACAATCAGGCTCAAACAAGGCAAATGAAAAAAAGAAAAACAAGAAAACCCCAAACCATACCACATGACTTAGACAGCCAATAAAAGCTATGCAAGAGCAAATAAATAAATATGAACAAACAAATGCAAAGAGCTTGTGAACTACTCATGGATTTTTCATGAGATGAAAAAGAAATTTGTCAGACAAATTATTTGCTCTGAATTATTCACTCAGCTGTAATTATGGCCATTGGCAGGCAGAGAAACCAATAAATTAGACCGATGATTTCTGAGCTTCTCAGCAAATCCTTCATCAGAAGACCACGATCTCGAGAAAAAAAAAAGCCTTTTTGCTGAACTTGTGCAGCCATGCATTGTTTTGTTCAGGGCACAGCCACTGCTCAGGAGAGCGACCAGAGGTCAAGATTTTGCTCTTGTTGAAATCGTAGTTGAAATCATCCGGCAATTTCCTTTCTTTGCAGTCTATGCTCTGCTCTCTGAAGGTAAAAACGTATTTCAACAGGGAGTTGCTTTCTTTCACCAGTATTACACTGCAAGGAGGTAAATACTGTATTACTAAAGAGACGCTGCAGTTTTCTCCTCTGTTTTAGTTTCCTAACCATTTCAGTTGTCCCGTTCTCTGGGTATGTCTGTACCAGGGAGCAGTGCAAGGGACGCAAGGCCACGTTTTAGCTCTTGAAGTAAAACCATGGACGGCAACATGCCTCTAGATGACAGAGGGTCACAAAGGAGCCCTCACCATGTCTTCCAAGAAACCAGGAATCAGAAATCTGAGAATAGAGGCTGGCAGCACACGAGCCTTGTATTTCTCTGTTTGGACATTCTTGCATTTTTCTACATGAATGGCCACGCTGGAGAACATCTAAATTAAAAATTTTACCTGCTAGATTATCTATACATTGGTCCACAGAAAGAGCATATTCTGGCACAGGGATTTCTGTCCTTTAATTACCAGACGCTGTCCCAACAGCCACAAGCTTTACCCTGTATATGCACACAGCTACCAAGCTTCTGCCCCCTCAACCACCCATGGTGCTTAAGTAAAATGAATTTAACTTCTGGTGTACTGACTGTAAAAAGCTGGGAGATACGAACAAAAATTCCACTATTACATCTAAGGTTACTGACTCATTGCGATAACAAATGAGTTATAACACTTTCTCACCTCAAATATTTTAGCAATTAAATGGAGCAAAAATAAAGCGAGAATAAAATAAAAAATAATATACACTTTATTTTTACTGGGAACATTCTGTGTTATGTATGATATCCTAGGAACTTCGCTGAAGGCATTAGAAATGTGGGAGTTTTGTTTTCAACTTTACAAAATACTAAGCATTTTATAAGAACTTATTTACAAAAATAAAATAATTCAGTGTAATGACTATTCAGAGTAATTCACTCTGTCTATACTAAAAGCTTTAAACCTCTAGCAAATTCCAAGAAGCACTAGTGTGCCTTTCTTCGACATGTGAAAGTCCTAACAGTTAAAATTTAGGCTTCAGAGCGTGCATTCTGCTGCTCCAGAAATACTGCGTTTGCATTCAAGACAAGAGTCTTTCTACTCTGCAACAAGGTAGACACACACACAAAAAATCCTACGCTCTCACATTCAAGCAGAAATGTTTCGTCTTTTTCTGTTCATATGAAAAGCAGTCTTGCAGTCAAACTTCATAAAAACAAGTGATTACATCAGTTCCTTCCCCATCCTACGTACTCACTGATTAAATGACTCAAATTTACAATCCTGCTTTCAGAGGTTTTTCCACAGTTTTGCCTATTCTTTTCAGTCCTCGCACCTCTAACTTTTCACATAACGAAAACTTTTTCCTCATCTACCTCTTCAAAACATAACCAAAAAATTAAAAGGTTGTCCACTTCTAAAATGTCCTCTCCATGGGTAGACTGATGAGGTGAGGCATTTGAAGATGAACAGAAGCTAATTGTTCCCTCACATTCCTCTGTCATTTAAATCCCTCGAGAGTGACCAGGGGAACAAGGAAACTTTTGCCCTCAGACATCACAGAGCGGCGGCTGAAGGCACCGTGTGCTCTCTTGCATCTGCCTAATGCCCCAGATAAGATATCACAGGCCACAGTGTAAACAGCAACAGAGCACAGAACAACAAATAGAAAGAAGCATAGATTTTATATAAGTTAGAAAATGAAATAAAATTTCTTCTAAACTACTTGCAATTTGTGATTAGGAACACAGACAGTGTACAATAGCTGTGAAAAAAAACCTTCTTGCCTCTCAGCCAGAACAGCAGTGATCAGTTGGGTTCAGCATAGTATAGCATTGTGCATACCAACGAGGAAAAGAAATAGTTACCACTAGAAAACCATCTGCCAGGAGTACTGACTTCATGTGCCAAAAATTAGATTATGTGAATGTACACTTAACACACTACTTAACAGAAAAGGCAAGCTTCAGAATTGTTTATTATGTTAATGAAGACATACCTGCAGAGTATTTTTAAGAGAAAGTGAGCAGGCACAGACACAGTGCTGCTTTTCTGATAGTATTAGGCAGAGTACAGCTAGGTGCCTCAAAAGAAATTCATTCAGAAGTGCAGAGTTGAGAAGGAAAAAAAATCTGGAAATCTGAAAGAATTTTTTAATGCTTAAAAAAAATAATTGGTAAATAGATGTGTTTCTGCTCACTGGGAACATACCGGTAATAACTACCACTTCTCTGCCTCTTTGTAAATACGAAATTTAATTTTTGTCTTGTTAGATGATTATCTAACCAAGAGAACTGCTACCACAAAAATCTCTTACAAAAAACAAACTAAAATAAACCAATAAAATGGTCACCTTGGGTGTAAAAACCCTGACTGACATGGTGAGGGTGTTATAATCATTAATTGGATACATTTCAAAGCATTATACAGATAAAGCAGAGTTGCATTTCTCACCCTGATCTGCCTGTGAAAATGCCCCAAAGAAACTTCTCATTGTCTACTTCAAGCTGATGCTCAGGCAGTTCATTGTATGTCTTGTCAGTTTTTAAATGGTACTGTCAGGGCTTCAAACTGACAGGAATCATCCCAAGTCAGAAGCTGCATTCATAAACCTGAGTAAAAAGAAGCAATTTCAGGCAGCATTTGGTTTCTCTGAGAATGGAGTGACACAGTGCAGAACTGTATCACAGAATTTTTCTCTATTCTGGCGAGGAGTCTCAGGGCATTTACAGAGGGAAACAGGACCAAATACAAGTAGAAAACCTGATGGCGCTGTTAGATAAGCAAGTTCACTATGGTTTAAATAAATAATCCGGTAGCCACATCATAAAATGTCACGTTTGGGAATATAAGACTGTATTGAAATATGACACATATATCTACACACAGGCACATACATATTTACACTATGCATAATTAAGTTGATTCATCTGCATAAGAGACTGCTGTGTGCAGTTACCCACCAGCATGAGGGTTACCCCAGGTGACACCCTCAAGGGTAAGTCAGCTAGGAATCAAAGATGCTCATTTTTGTTGCTGGCTTCTCACCGCTGTAATATTCTACCACCATTACAGCAGCTCCAGACAAACATGCCTCCATTTCTGTCTCCCCATAGCTTTGAAGTGCAAACCTCAACATGCCAGGATGCCCTAGTCCTCTGATGGTGCATCATTTTGAATGGACTACTAATAAGTGATTTAGTTTGTCATAAGTGAACTAGTTTGTCATAGGCTTCAAAAAAAAAAAAAAAAGAAAAAGATAAACATTTTGGTTTTAGCTCCTGACCAAGGAGATAAATCTATTATTACCTACTGCTTAGATGCCAAAATAGTTTATTGGCACTACTAAGATGATCATAGCAAACCACACTTAACTGCACAGTCACTGCATGAAAACGCAAACGATGTGATGGGAGGTGCTCTGTAACACCACCTGACCGGGAGTTCTGGAAAACTAAACTCCCCCTCAAGCAATTGATTTTGTGCTTGACGCTCTTAATAATAATGGGTGAAAGGGTTCAACTGAAAGCAATCAAAAAGATTTCCTGTTTTGTGACAGTTTTACTCTATTCCGTTCCACAACATTCTAGCCATGGACGATATTTAGCCATTATCGATATTTACAGATGAACTGTTGTAAAGAGTGTAGCCTTTATCGAGCCATAGGTGAGACTACAGTATCCCATAATTCTAAATTCTTTCTGTAGACATTGTGGAACCAACTGCCAAACACCGAAGGCTGTTTGTGAGAACCACGGACTTCTCTGTTTTGTAAATCTCTATTTAAGGAGTACAGCTTGCAAAACCTACAGATTTCAAACTCTACATGAAAGTTCCCAGAGCTTCAAAAATCTCTCACATTTGTCTGATTTTATCTGCTGCGTCTAACAGTTATGCAGCGTAACAAGAGATGCCGGGTCCTTCCTTCCCCTCCAAGAAAACAGGGAAAAAAAAAATTAAGTGACAAAAATTCAAAGGCTAGAAAAGGAATAATTTTAGGGACTCTGAAAACAAGTTGGGATATAGTTATACATTTGAGCTCAAATATCATCAGAAATCATAATTCATTAGTTCATAATTCAAAATGGTTACTTTAATAAACTGTGCTCCCTTTCCTTTTAATGCCTTGTTCAAATTTGTCAGAATTTTAATCTCTGCTATTACGTGGACATGTCTTCACTTAAATCCAATTAGCCCGCACAGTGCCTCCACAAGTTCTGCACACCGTGAACCATACATGTAAGTGGAGCACACACTGTCTGCTGAGCGCTGACCATGCTGTCACAAATTTCAATTCACATCACAATTCCATGCTGATTATGTCATAGAATACATTACTTTCCTACAGAATATCAATTGCACAACAACTTTTTCTCAGGACATGGTTAGCAAAACCAGCAGCGCGGGTGTTCTCAGGGCACAGGCAGCAGACTGCGTAGGAGCTGTAGGTGTCCTGCTGCTGCATGTGTTTTCCCTTAACACAGGAAACTGTGGGTTTGATGTTTGTTTTTAACTAGTTATCAAATGAAAAATTCACCTCGGTGCTAGAGAGTTCAGGTTTCCAAAGAGAAAGCCCAAGACAAGCAGTGGGTCCCTAATGAAAGCAAAGCGAAGCATAATATAGACAAAAGATTCATTAGGTCCTCATTAAATTCCATTCAAATGGGCCTACAAATTAAGAAAGATCAGTGGATTCATAAATGGGATCGTTATAACCTTCAGTGAGGCATCCCATTCAATTTAAGTGAAATTACCTCCACCACTTGTGCGGTAACTGATTGGGTCCCAGACCTCACCCACACAAACACCACTTCTTGTAGCGCCGATTCCGACAGCGCCCTCATACCACTGGTGCCACCTCTGCCAGAGGGAGCTCCCCGACTGCATCAGCATCTTTAGACAAATCCTTCCCACGAGGCCCAGCTTTGCTTAAAACCTTGGGTGAGTGGATGACAAGTCTGCTGTACGATAGGCAAAGACAATCCCCAAAACATTTCTGCCGGCCTTGCACGCCACGCCGCCTTCCCAGCACCCGCCCGTCCATGGGAGATGCTCAAACGGCCATCACTGGCAGTAATTGCTGTTGACATTGTTCGCAGCCATGCCTCACTGCCAGAGACAAATCTTTCATTCATGAAGAAGTGCTTGTTAGGCCAGTGCTGGACTCCAAACCCACTTAATTAAGTTGGAAAAAAAAAAAAAAGGTCGCTTAGCTGTGGTGGGAAATTTGCACACAAAGGCCCAGTGGTGTCTGGGTCCTTCCCCCACCGCTGCGGCTCCCAAGCGGTTCCACAATACGCCTGCACCTCTCCCTCCCTCCCCTCCCGGCCACCCTCATTAAAAGACCGGTTTGTTATGGAATGTTTTCCCAACGATTCACTAAGGGGGCTTTTCTCCCCAGCAATCGAGGGCCTGTGAGGGCTCTCCACAGGCAGAACGCTTCAAGAATTTCAAAAGTAAAGAGCGTAAACAGGTACACGGAAAAGGCCTCTTCTGAGCAGTTATGTAAACATTCCCAATGCAACTTAAAAACCTCCGTGCTGAAACCGTCAAGTCTGACTCTTTCCTCTAATTATATTCACACCCCCCTCCTGATATACCTACCAAATGCCGAGCGACGGAACCAGCCAAAACCTCAACACCTTCCCACAAACACAGCTTACAGACACAGCCGTGCTACACACACGGAATTCCAGATGGCACAGGCTATTTGGCGAAGAGGGAGTCAGGAAATGGAGTAAGAACTGAACACAATACTTAAACGGATTCGGCTTTGGCCTAATCAGGCAATTTTGGGGCTTTATCTTGGCTTTCAAATTGACATGATTTTGGGGTTCTTTTTTAACATCCATTTAGTTGGAAGCCTGTTGGGGCAGTGGCCACAGGTCTGAATACTACGCCAAATAAAGCAAATTGCCAGTATTAATAATGGAGCACAACAGCATTTCAGAGAAAAGTATGTGGAAAGTATCACTAATATTTAATAACTGCAAATGTTGTTTCTCCTCTGCACATAATATTCCTTTCTGTATGAGTAACAACAATCTGTTCTATACTAACAAATCACCACCGAATAATTTTTCTATTACATGGTAAATAATGTTCAGAGTAAAATTACCTAATTCCGTATGACAGCTACATTCAGCTGTTTCTGTATAATTCTCTACCATAATTGAATATTGATTTACATAAAGCAAAATGTTTATGTCTTTATGTGAAACACAATAAATTAATAGGAACAATAATGTTTTATTTTTTAAGATTCCGTAGAGTCAATATGAAATTATAACACTAAAGTGTTGGGAAAAGTTAATTATGATGGTAAAGCCAGGAGTCAAAGAAAAACATCTAACTGTCCCAAGATTTATGTCAGCACCATACCAGATGTGTTTATCTTATTGTTTCTATCCTTACAAAATCCTTAATCCTCTCTACAGAAAAACAAGATAAATACTTTTTTTGTCATACCACTTGAGTTGTCATTAAATAAAATATGGAAGTGATATGAACACAAATATCTTTGATACTTAAATATTCTGCAGCGGTATCTGTCGCCCTATAACTCACAAGATGCTGAAGTGAAATCTGCTCTGTCTTACACCTGTGATTTCTGCTTGGCACAAGAGAGAATGGGCCCTACCTGTGTTATCAGCCCTTCAAATTTCAAAATACAGAACTTTCAGAAGCTCTTACATTACAATTATAAAGCTCTTCTTTCTCAACTGACAAACGAAAAGGCAGTGCCATGCCGTGAGCTCTCTTTTTGCAGTGGTGTTTTTCTGACACTTGTCCACAAAGAAAAAGGAGCAGTACTGGAAAATTATCGGGGAAGTATACCCATTGTTGTCCATTGCATTTGTATAAATATAAAGGTGGCTGATCAGAATATCTGAGGTTCTCAGAAATTAAAGTATGTGTCTTCCAGATTGTGCTTTTTCTTATAGCAGAAAATAAAAACATGGTGCTTCCATTTATTCATGCTTGTATTAAAAATGTTATTTAATATTTTTAAGTCAACAAATCTGAAATACGCATTTTATGGTTACAGAAAATCTGAAATAAGTATGACTATTAACTGCCTACACTTGTAGTTAATGTTTCTTTTTGAAAAAGTTTGAATTGAACTTATTATGAGATTACTCATAGATGCAACAAGTACTTTTGATGGTTTAGACCTATCCCCTTGGCTTTGTTTTATGTCCTACTGCAGAAAACCCTACAGTTATTCAGATGCACAAAACCAGTAATTCTCAAGAGTAAAAGTAAGAAGTCACGTTCTTCAACTCTTAACTGAGCCATTACCAAAAAAAAAAAAAAAAAGGCAAAGGAATTGGTTATTCTGCTCCTCTTAATGTAACCTTTTCCAGCTTTACATCACGTTATAATTTTCATCAGGTTAATTTTCAACTTCCCAAAAACTAACTAGAAGACAGACAACTTGAACCCAAATCCACAGTAATCTGAATCTAAGATCAGAAATTATTTTGGGGGATGAATATTTGAGATTACTCTTTTGTGACCTGTGTAAATCAAGTAAACTTTTTCAAACAACGGAACTGTAGAAATGATTTTTCATCTCATTTCCTGTACTCTAGGTTACCAAAATTTGCTTTCTACATGCAGTGCCATCATTCAAATGGCTAATTCTACTTCATTTTCATTAGCAAAAAAGTCCACAAATACGATAATATTTTTCAGATAATGAGAACTGAGCAGAAAAATACATGTATTTGCAAACCTACAGTAGGGTCAATTGCTTACCATATTGCTCCTACACTTTAACACAAGAAAACCAGGATTATCCAAAGCTGCCTGAAGTCTACAAAGTCCCCACTTTTAAGTGACATTTCAATAAACTTTTGACCAGGTCCCAAGGCAGTATGTAGGTGAGGTATTTACTACACTCTGATCAATGAAAAAGACTATTAATCACACTATTAATTGATTATAGCAGCTCCCTCCACAGGGATTTGTAACTTTTGTCACTGGAGGTTTCCAAAATAACAGTTTACAGTAACTGAAAAGTATGCTTTTATTGGATACGTAGCAAAATGAGCTGGATGTTTCATACTTTGTGAATGAATATTTCACTTCTGATAACACTAACTTTTAGATGTTCAATATTGTATGATGTTGAGAGGAAATGGATGTAAATATGCTTTATGTGACTCCCTTGCCAAATTGAATCCATAAAAAATAGAGTAATGTTCTTAGTCTTCCTTGATTCTTAATTAAAACAATTACTTTGCTGTACAGTCCCTCTTCTGCCTGTTCTTTTGTTCTTGCATGAGTTAGGCTACTTTACTATTTTGATTTGTTTTCATTATTAGTAGCTTTTAGCAACAGAATAGGGGTTAAATTATTAGTTTATAACATGCCTTTTGTACTTATAATTCATGTACGTTGAGCAGGAGCTGAAAGCATTAATTTGTCAATCAGTGCTGCTCTATATCTAGTCCCACTTGAAACAGACCAAGTACACACACACAGAAAGATCGCTGCATATTTCCCAGAGGTAAATGAGCTTGTAAACATTCAAGTAAGTTAGGATTTACTGAGACTATTAGCTATAATTCTGAAGCATATTGCACATATGATAGCATATTACAAAATCAAGGTTTCAGTACAGAAATTAATCTAGATAATAACATGAAAATTTACTTCATACTGTAAGATCAATTTTCAATTCACAGATCATACCCGAGAGTTAAAACTAACCACTGTAAAATATTTTTTTAATGTTAAAGTGAAAACCCTCTGGAATTCTCTGAAGAATTTCAGTGCACATCTGATACTAGAAGGGTTTTCCTACAACCTCATCGAGTGTGCAAATGACAGCGTGCAACAGCACGTGAGGGACCATGCAGAAAAAGACAGAGCACGCAGAAATGGCAAACTCTCAAAGAGCCAGATTTAAACTCTACTGTACTTAAACAAAAGAGGCCTGGACAACAGCAGGTCTGCGGATAAAGTCAGGAGTGCAGAATACCTCAAGTCTAACCCAAGTGCTAAAGCCATCTTTTTCTAAAATGTGAATAGAATCTGAATTTTTTCCTTCCTCACTTGCCTTGCTGTGAAATGTGGATAGAGTTGAATACCCCAAAGAGCAAATCCTTTGTGTAGGGGACAGAGGAGGGCGGAAAAGAAAAGCTATTTTGACAAGAACATTTTTTGTGGTAAAAATTATTTTTTGTGTCCATGAAAACTAACTGTTAATTTTAAAAGCATGTATTTATCTTTTACAAAGTCTCTGTGAATGTCTGTTTGTCTGCCTGTCTATGGGAGGAAAAACAGTTCCTTACGACAAGTCAGAGAAACACAAAGAACCCCAAACCCTTTCTTGACAATTCCTTCAAATATCTGAGGAACAATTATAAAAAATGAGTCTGAAAATCCACACCCCCCAAGGCACATAACCAAAGCCATGAAGGAAAGTTTTGTTTTGGTTTTTTTAAGATAATTTACCTTACCTTCTGTTAAATTGTCTGTGCATTCAGGAAATGCTTATCTCAAGCAAGATGGGAGAAAATATCAAATAGGAAAGGTTTCCCCACTCTTCAGTCTGCCCGAAAGCAGAGAAACCGTATCTGTCCTTCGACCACAACAGAACAAATGTTACACGCCAGTGGGTTTTATGCCAGAAGCACAAGCTGCAGAAAAACAGGCTCCATTCTCTTTGTAGGGTTCATTTCTTCTATTGATGTTCATCTGATGACACATTTATTTTTAGTTAAGCTGAGCATAAGCATATTTTTATTTTATTCATTTGATTGTTATTTATATAGCTGGATGCCTACCCGGATCACTGACGTAACAAGCCCCCACCAACACATTCACTGGAACTTCTTCCATTGCCCTTTCAGAAAAATGCATCTATTTTGGTTCTTTGTAGAAGACTCCTTCCTTCTGTCTTCCTTCAGTTCCTCTACAGACCACAAACAGGGAGGACAGTGCACACACTAGAGAGGGAAGATACCTGGACAGTACGTCTAAAACCCTTGGGTAGAAATGGATTTACCTTCGTGCAAGGGTATCATTTGGCAAATGAGCAGCGTCCAGGGGAACAAAGTGTCTCTTCCACTGCATCACGTTTGAGCAAAGCAAGAGTCTGTGTGACAGCGAACAACAGACACTTGCACCACAAGAGTGAAATCCTGCACTCTCCTCTTCAGTTGGGATAAACCCTACCTGTGCTGTCGGAAGGACCCAGCAAGGCTCACAGCCTGGGTACGTATCCAAGGCAGAGGAGCTGGGACTTGCAGAATAAATGAAACAAGCATTCCAGCGTGCCCGAGAGCCTTTGTCGTCCCCTCAGTGGCAACGTAGCTGAAACACCAGATTCCATCAGGGTAAAGTCCTCAAGGTAGAAACCTTGTCTTTACATAGGCCTTTCACTTGCCACGCACAAACCACTGATACTCCAAAAATCACATGCAGGAAACACTAGCACAGACCAACAAAACTCAAACTTACCTACTGCTGTTAAAACAGTTTAAAATACCATATAATTATATCCCTTATCATGATTTGCTTTCTGTGCAGTTTAGGAATCTCAAATTGGTAATTATAGCATTTCCCTGTAAAATGGTTTCTTACCTGCCCAGAGTATGTAGAATTCCCACAAACCAGATAAGACGTACTATCCTATCTTTAATGTGGTTGGCTAGTGGTGATTTCGTAAACAAATATTGCTGTCCTTAAAAAACAAAACAAAACCCAAACTGTCACATTACTAACAAAAAGCTTTTGCCCATGGCCCTTAACAATATGATAATTTATTTAAAACAGATACAGACCTGAAAGTGACCCACTTAAAATTATTAAAAAGATACGGTGTTTATTTTTGCTGTCCATAAAACAGCCAATGGCTTATGAATATGCAAACTGATCAGATGTAATTAACATGATTGGCTTCTACTGAAATACAATCTTCTGTGTTTAAGTGAGCTGGATGCAAAAACTAATGAGGTCAAGTTAATATGCTTGTGAAGGAAGCATCAGCTGTCAATGCAACTGACAAGAATGCCGGTACTAATCCCCTTTTCTGAGAAAATAATTTAAATTTTCCTCGATAAAATAGGAAATCTCAAGAGCACGGAGTCAACCAGCACTGATAAATGTGGGACAATTAACAAGGAAGAAATAAAAGCCTGTGTCCATTTATAGTAACGACAAACATGGCATTTAATTAACTAGAAGGTTTTCAACAAGTGTTATGGGCAATTAGTTGACCATCACAGCACTGGCCTCATCAATCCTATCCAAGATGCACAGTTCCAGCAGATGACCTGCAAGTATCTTGCTCCACTGACCTTAAGGTAAAATGTAACTATATGTGTTACGACATCAGCAATTAAACTAAGCAGGTTTGACCTCTTAGCACAAAAATCGATACCTAGAAACTATTGAATGTTTAAATGTTTACCTTTTTTCTTCCTAGTGGTTAAAATCCTTCCAGCCACCTCAAAATACCACTCCTGTCCTTTCTTTGAACACACACACACACACACAGACACACCCCCTGGGCTTCTACATAACAATAAGAAAGGAAATTGTAAAATCACAGGCAACTAGAAGTAAAAATGAAACTTCTGTTATAATAAAGACTTTGATTCAGCTATCATTGCAATGCCGGTTTAAGTGAAGAATTTGTCTTTGAGAGATATCATGGGCTCATTTCATTATGGAACAATTGTAAAATTCCATTTAGGGGTGTTGTAAGCATTTCTTTAATTCTGTGTTTGTATTTATTACATAGGTGATATATGTATGTACTATGCTGCAGGTAGAGAAGTATTTCAAGTACTCTCAGAGCCACTATCAAGTATCTGTGAGTTCTTATCGAGATGGTTGCGATTCTTGAAAACCAAAAAAGGGGAAAACACCCCATCTTTAAAAAGGGAGAAAAGAAGGAGCCAAGAATTCACATACCAGTGCCATAATTCTTGTTGAAAATATCCAGAAGGAAACTGGAAAAATAATCTAGCTTTTATATACTTATATACTTGGAAGAAAAAGTAGCTTACTGCTAGGTAATCCATAGAAGCCTGTTAGGAATTTACAATTTTCAGTATTTTCATGACTGGCCTAGGTAAAGGAATAGGCTACAACTTGTCATTTTCAAATAACTTCAAACAGTAGGGGCTGCAAGCGCTTTGGTGATCAGTATGGTAGCTCATACTTAGCTTAAACTGTAGAAATGGATTGCAAGAAACACACACAACTCACAAAAAATAAATGCAAGAAGTTATTCCTGGGCAAATATAATTAACTGCACTAAAACCAGAAAGGGAAATTGGATAGAAAAGGAATCTTTGGGATGAAACAGATCACAAGCTAAGCCCCAACGACATGCTGTTAAACATTCACCATTCAAAACTATTAATCAAAGAAAATCATACTAATGGCATACATAGGAATATTGTTTATATGATAAAGTATCTCCCTGCCCAACACTGCTGAAATCTTAGATGGTGCTACGCTTCAAAGAGATGCTGCAGAACTCTGAGACTGTTCAGGAGAGAACAAGACGAATGCTGGGCTGGGGTGTAAACAAAGAAAGAAATCTTTCTTTGGTAGGACTGCAGACATGATAGCACTACTCCATACGCAAAGGATTTTCAGTGTGTCATTGTTGCACCCATAGCAAGTGGCCAGAAAACCGCCATGGAGCTGAACTGATCTGCTGTTCTGCCTGCTGACTCTCAGAATAAAATCCTGATACTCTTCACAGGAACAGATGTTCTAGTATTACACAACTGTTGAAGAAATCTTCCTCCTTCCCTCTCCCAAAATGTGATACTACATTACAGGACATGGAAAAATGCCCCAATCTGAAACAAAAGAGGAAAAACAGAGCCAAATACTTAAAACTATGGGGGACTTTGTCTTGTCTGAATGAAAATTATGAAAGAATCCAATAAAGCTTGAATCACCAGCCACAGTTTTTAAATATTAAATAAAAAGTTTTGAATGACTTTTATTTTTCCCCCCTTTAATAAAATACAGACAAAAATCACCATTTTAATAGCGGGCATGATTTTTACTTTCTAAGAACTGTGGTATATTATTTTCCTTGTGAAGACGCCATGGCTAGTCTTGTAAACTCCCATGCGCTCCTGCTGTACATATTTATTTGAGTGTTAGCCTAAATGAATGTGTAAAACGTGCTCCAAACCCAAAACCCAACCCCTTAAGAGTATGAAGCAAAGTGGAAAGGAAGGTTTAATTCTCAGTTCCTGCTAGGTGGAACAAGACATAACAACTAAATTCCAGGAAAGGATATCAAGGTTTGTTATTAAGAAAACTGTGAGAAGAGTGATTAAGTACTGGAAGAAATCACCAAGAACACTGACCATCAGTGCTGTTTTTAAAAACACATTAGTCTGGGATAGTTTAAGACATAATTGACCTACTTGGGGCAGGGGAATGGCCGAGATGTCCTCTAGCAATCCCTTTCAGTTTTACTTTGTATGATTTGAATGTTGTTTAGATTCTTTTGAATACTGATGCATACAAAGAACAGGAAGAGCTCCCCACCACCCCCTACACGGTGAAAAGCACAGAGAAAAATACGACTTCTGTTCATTCTCAGAGCTCAAATATCGGCACATCAGGAAACATCAAGCAGTTTATAAGCACTGCTGGCAGACTATGCAAATACCCTTTTCGTGTGCTCTTTACAGTAACAGGTTCCGCAGTCATACCTAGTGCCTCTGCCACTTGCACTTCCCAGCATCTGCCTTTAGGACCTTTGTAATTCGAGGCCAGAGAAACCCCCTTTCACCCAGACTCCTGTGGTGTGACAGTGACACCCAGTGACGAGTTCTACACTAACCCGTGAGCATCCAGAAAAGTATCGTCACTCCTCTGCTTAAAGGGAAAGGCAGAATTAGGTTGTCTATCAGTCACACATTTCCTTAGTGTGCTTCCCGTGAAATCAAGCTCTCTGCTGCGTTCCGCGTGAAGTTCGGCACCGCTGAAAGCTCAAAGCAAACCCCCTCCCTCAGCACTATCCCCTGTGCTGACTGAGCTGCAATAGCCTAGCAAGCAATAATACAAATGCAGACCCTAATTATTACTATCTCAAGAACAGTTAATACACTTTACATAAATAATTTGAACAAGGCTTGATACGATTTTATAAAGAGCTCAAGTAAATACAATCCCGCACTCCATGCAACTCAAACTGGTAGTACAATCAGGTACTAAATATGCGTAAATGTAGATGCATTCGGACCTAAATCTACATTTGGGAGTCCCTTTACTCATCTAAGTACTATTCCACATTGTCCGTACACTAACTGGACATGCATCCTTGGCTACTACAACCACATGAACAACTAAAACAAGCTTTTGTGTTCTATGATAGCAACCTTTTCTAAGCTTTACCATCTCATTCAAATGTTGTATCTGTGGAATAATCCTCAGATGGTTAACAAACGTTTGACTTTACTGCATGTTAACATGGAGATGGACTGTCATCATCCCGTTTCTTGCTTAATTTTAATTCCAGCAATTAGGAGTGAAATTAAGAGGATAAGAATGTTGAGATGCTGGTTCAATTTCATTCTCACATACATCATGATCACAGCTCACAAGTTTAACCAGTGTATGCAGTTATAGTCTGAAAATTCATGCTCCTTTAAGTAAATTTCTTTAATTTAGAAGAGTGGACCAAGATCCTACTACCTGGCGGGTTGCAGAGAACTGGTGACATGAAGGGAGGAAGGAAAAAAAAAAACCAACAAAAAAAAAGAGGCTTAAAGTAATGTGGAAAAAAAACATATAAATCAAGATGTTAGTTACAGACATTTTAAACATATTGAAGAACTGTCAGCTTGACAGAAGTGGCCAGTGCACAGCAATGTTTTATGACGGCATGATTCTTACTCGTGTCTATAAACATATCATTTGTAGGATGTGTGCAAGATGCTTCTCCTCCCGAGATTCCTCTTTGAAGAAGCCACAAGTTGCCTCCTCAATGTCACAACAGGTCCAAGAATGGAAATTGGGAGCCACTGTGCAGCGGGTTGACCCTCGCTGGGGTCAGCCCCAACCCAGTCTCTCCTCACCCCCCCCACAGCCCAGGCAGGATGGGGGAGAACTGGAAGGGCAAAAGCAAGAAAGCTTGTGGGTCAAGATAAAGCCCAGTTTAATAAGCATGGGCGGGGGGAGGGAGGGCGGGAGGGCTGGGTGGGTGGGACGAGACACGACACGAACAACAAACAAACCAGTGACCAACAACCACAAAACAAAAAAACAAGTGATGCAAAAGCAATCCCTCACCACCAGCGCCAGTCCCTGAGGAACAAATAATGTTGGAAAAACTTCCCCCCCATCCCACCAGAGTTACTGCTGAGCATGACATTATATGGTATGGAATATCTCTTCAGTCAATTCGAGTCAGCTGTCCTGGCTGTGTCCCCTCCTAGCCTCCTGCTGTGACGGGCATGGTGAGAAACAGAGAAGCAAAACAGTCTCTTCTGCGCTGGCTAAAGAGTCCCTTCCATACTAGGTCCCAAAATCTTTTCTTCCTTCCTCTGCCAAAGCCTCTGGAACAGGTTGTTTAAATCTCTACACACATTACTAAGAGATTGCCCATGGGAGCTGGTCTGCGACAAGTTGGCAGAGGGTCACATGAACTGTCACAGCAGAATGCAGTTAAGTAGCCCCGTTTTACACCATAATTAACAAGAGCGAATGTTCTAAATGTCACTTGAGACCTCTTTTAGCACTACCTTGCAAATTTTTTACTTTGTGAAAAAGCTTTGCAGAACTGTGCCCTGAATGTCTGCCTGTAAGTTTAAAACTAGTCTAACTATTCTTGATCTTTAAATAATTTTAAGGCAAAGGAACAGCCAGAGCAACAACGGCTGCTAGAACATTATTTTCAAGTCGATATTAGGGAAAATTCTATTAATGTAGCACTCAAAGAAAAGATTAAAGAGGGAGGGAAAATGCCAGAGAAGCTCTGGTATTACATAGGTTAGCAAGAATGGGAAGTTCAAAGCCAAGGATGGTTAAAATACAGAGATTTTAATCTCTGTATTTGTCTCTGTTAGTGGTCAAAGACTGGAATAGGTTGTCCAGAAAGGCTGTGGTGTCAACAAACTGTAAGTGCTGAGGCTGCCCTTGAAAAGTAAGCTACCATATCCACTGTGCTATCAGCAGTAGTTCAGGAGAAAAAGCAGCTTTTGGTAAGCTTTTTGTGACGTTGCTCCCAACAGATTTCATTAAAGACCCAGGCATAGTCAGAAAGTTGAAAGCAGTATTAGAAAACATTCTGTTCTTGATAAAGATGTCCTAATGAATATTCTTTTATTAATTCTCAGGATTTGAAAACAGACTCTCTGTCTTCATTGCTAGTTAATCAAGGTTTTTACTGTCATTGATTTTGATGTTGTTGAATTTGTATAGTGAAATAGATACCACATTCCATATGCATAAAGTAAAGCTCCGTTTTGCATTGAAATCACTATCTATGAAGGATATAGGATAATATTAATTACAGGTCTGAGAGGAAAAAGCTGCTTTTAGGATGTCTTTAATACTATGAGATCATTTTTCTTTCGTGAGAAAAGAACTTAAGTGGTGCACTGATTTAACAAGTATCGTGATTTATTTAGCTGCACTGAATTCTAAATGGATGAACCACTAAAGCTGCACATAAAACTGAATAATTTTATAGATTTATATACTCAAGAGTTGTTTATATTATTCTTCATATGTGAACTGGTCTTCATAATGATGTGGTGAAACTTTGGAAAAGTATTCTTTTGAAAGTACAGATTAGTAGTTTATTTTGTAATATTCATGGAGGGGGAAGGAGGTGCATAAAAATACATCTGGAAAAAAACCCTAATTACTAGTGAAAGGCTCCTGCATTACTGTTTTCAATATGTAATGCAAACTTTTACAGTTTCGCCTGAGGTCGACTCTTAGCTGAGTGTTCCTATGGCATCCTGCTGGTGCTTTTAAAAATGACACCTTAACTCCCTTCCAAAAGTACTACACATTTTACTTAAGCAGACTTTCCAAGTTGCTAGAAACGGTTGAAGAATAAAATAAACCTATCTTCAAAATGAAGCAACAGCCTGATATTTAATATGAAGTCTAGACAGGTTTGCAGTAGAATATTTTCCATTATCCATTTTAACCATGCAGGGATCTGGGCGCTGAGAAGCTGCCACTGTGATTCAAGGCTGAAACAGAATTTATGTCTTTTATTAAAATTCTTGATCTTGTGGAAGGGAACTTTACTGCAACTCCAGTGCGTATGTCTGTAGGGATTTATGATTTTACTTAATACACAAATAGAAAAGAGGGAGGGAGAATTCATAATGGGCTTCCTACAGATTAGGAATCCTTGTAGTCTAGGCAAAAGGATGGTTGGCTGCTTCATTTTACTTTCATCTCAGAATCTCACATGAGTAACTGTTAAAACCACAATTAAAGAAAAACTTGAGGCACACTCTCGGCTTGTGTGGCCAAATAGTTGTGAAAGCCTTGTACTTAATGAGGCCAGGAAAATCATCAGAGCACTGAAACAGAAATTTCGTTGCTGCGCCAATCCTTGAATGAAGTGTTAGCAGGTAGCGCCTAACATGAGTTCCTCCTCTCTCAGATCTTGAATGTTCTGGCATCAAACCTTTTGTGCCGTCGGAATCACTGTGCTGTTGGGGCACCCGAACGTGCCTGTCTCTGTTGGTGCTGTGCCTCCCCACTGTGGGCGACTGCTGGTAGCAGGCTGTTTGGGTATTGTTTGGCCAGTGGGTCAGTGAACGCTTTCTGCGTTGATGACAATTCTGCAACATCAGTGAAGAAGCATCCTTCTCATTCTATGAATGGAAGCCCTGTGTGAGTTCAGCATTTCTAGCATGCAGGAGGGCAACCTGCGCGTGTGATTCGACTCAGCTGTTCCATTATAAGGGTTGGAAATGGTCCTTACTAATGCATGTCAGCTAACTGAAGAATTGCAGGATAACACTTCATAAATGAGCAATAAAAAGAATTCAGTGTAAAGTGTAACATAATGCAAAAAATTAATTAAGTTTACATACATTTATACATATTGACAAGCTCCAAAGTGGCTATTATGACTCAGGAAAGAGATCTGTGAGTTGGCTGCAGATGGTTTTATGAAAAAAGCTCGTCTGTCTGCTTAGCAGCAGTCTAAAAGGCAAGCAGAAGGTTAGGAATTGTTATGAAAGGAATTGAGAACACACAAAAAAAATATGACTGTCACTTTTTTAGGAGTTCTTACCAATGTATGCAACAACGGACATAGTGGAACTGGGAAAGACACAAAGGTCAATGGAAAATCATGAAGAAATACATGAATGGCTTCCAAAATAGACTGTAAGCCTGCAGATAATGGCCAGAGAACAATTACTCACTGACATTCCTCACACAAAAGCCAAAGAGTGTGGAATCTTTGAACATCAGGAGGTGATTCAGTAAGAGCATTGCACGAGGCGGAGCTACTGTGTGGGACTCGCTGCCAGAAGATTCTACCCTAGGGATTTATACATGGACACAAAAAACGCACCTGTGCAAATTCATGGGGGAAAAAAATAATCCTTTCATCTGTCCTCACACTTTTCCCTAGGCTTCCACTATTGGCTTCTGTTAGAGACAGGATGTTGAGCTAATCGGAGCTTTAGTCTTTATATTACACTCCCAAAAAGTGTCAGCCACAGCTGCATATGTAGATTCCTGCCACTAGAAAGACTTATGACCATGTTTTCTTTTCCCTTTGCAGACTGGCTGCATGCTTATGAACTCTCCCATAATGACCTGCAAGCACCTGCTTATGATTCTCTTGTAGAAAAATGTTATAAATGAGTCTCAGCCACAACAAATCAGTCTTATGGAACCGCCTTTGCCTCCCTAATATGTGCTTTCACCACATACACAGAATATCAAAAACTGCCATGTGGCACTGCTTTTTGTGCACCAACATTCCAGAGTAGCGTGCTGCAAAACGTCCACCAGGCACCATCCAATCCATCTGCTGTGCGACTGTGTTGCACTAGCTCATGCAGCCAATGTATTAAGCTCTGATTAATATTCAGGTCTCTCATGCTTATATAGAAGAATTGGGACTCAGTGTCCACACAGATTTTGAGATATCTCCAGCTTCAATAAATTCAACTGCTACAGCTGAGGAAAACTCAAATGTCTGTAAAAAGTCAACGGCTGGTAGGAAGGAGGAACTCTGAGACAGCGCTGCTTCAGCCAAGTCTTGTTTTGAGATATACAACGTAAAATGATGACACTGGCTTAGGAGGCAAACCAGGTGACAATCTCGGATTGGGTTCACAATTTGTATGCATTAACATCTCTTACGTTTGCATCCGTGCATCTAAGTATTTATTATGTGCCTCAGTACGCTAGCATGCCTTGGGAGACAATGAGACAGAAACATGGAAAGACTGGGGTATGGCAACAAGGAACTTTCAGACATCTTGCCAAACAGTGGAATCCAGAGCACTGCTGAATTCTGCAAACAGTACAATTGACAAATTCTGGTATCCCAGAATGGAATCAACAAATATCTATGTATTAAATAAAGAATCACCAAAGTTAACCAGCTGAAAACAAGGAGGAGTGAGGCTTCTGCTCTGCCTCTCAGAGAATCAGATGTCTACCTCCAGCTGTGACCTGTAAATCATAAATATCTGTGGAAACAGGCAGCATTCTTTAACCAGTCTCGAAGCATCTGAGCAGCAGAAGGAATACGACAGTTCCCTATTCTTGTATTACATAGTTTGTCAGAATTTTGCTTTCCAAACTGTAGATTTAATATTTGCACCCATCTCAGAAAGAGGGCGAGAGAAAGAATTTCCTTCTTTAGCTTGGTAAGAGTTCTATTACTCCCTCTCATTTACTGAAGTCCACAATGCTAAAAGCTCATTGTCAATTCTTGTGTTTCATTCAGAAATTATGTCCACATCAGAGTACTCACAGTGTTTCATCTCAGTAAGTTTTTTTTGGTTTTTTGTCTGTTTGGGGTTTTGGTTTTTTTAATTATTACCAGTTCTTCCTCAGTATAAGAATCCGTGTAGGAGATTATAGACCGTCACTTCCATTTGCAACATAACACAAGAAATCCTCCAATTTATTTCTTTTCATTTGATTCTTGAGAAGGTATGCCCTTGACAGATGGCCTCTCTATTCAGATCTATCAGGGCAAGTCCGTAATTCTTTAGCATCAGTAACACAAGGCACAGATTCCTCTTGTAATTTCCTTCATAGAGTCAGTGGAATGGTTTTCAAGATTCTGCAGTTACTGTCCCGCAAACAAAATGCCTTCAAAACTGCAGAAGCATTTGTCACTGCTCTTTGTCAGATAGTGCTGCTTCTTCTTCTGAGGGGACAATCTTCTTTGTATTTACATTGTTTAATGCACCCAGAGGGTTCACAACATCTTCTGTCACGATAACAGTCTCTTCTCAACCCCCAAACAAACAGTCTGTTTCCAGAATCCATTTTCCAACTGATGGCAGGTTATTTCCCAAGTTAGTTATCCCCTCCTTTACATCTCTCTCCCTCAAAAAAAATTTTATCAGATTTAATCAAGACACGTCCAGCAGGTCACCCATTTATCAAAAACATCTATCTTCATCTTTCATAAAAAAGCTTTTCAGCATAAAAACTGAAGAGCCTCAGCTTCTGCTGATCCAAATGCCTTCCGCCTGTTTACTTGAGATTTACGTAGAATCATTCCACATGCCCTTTGACATTACCAACACAGGTTTCATGCAACAAAAGCCACTGCTGCCCTTTCATTACATGTGTGATGTTGAAAAATTTCTTTTCCATGATGCCCCATGAATGAGCTGATCTCTAGTAAAAACTAACTGCGTAAGTATTATCTGGTATGGCAGAGAAGAGACTGGACGCAAGATGCAAGATCTGTGGCTTGCCTCTGAATATCCAGCCTCACTTCTCAAGAGCATAAGATCCACAAACTCTGTAACAAGGTGTGATGCTCGCCATAAAATGTCTCTCTCTCTCACTGTCAGGCCCAGTCAGCATGGCTTCATGAAAGGCAGGACCTGCTTGACTAACCTGATCTCCTACGGCAAGGTGACCCGCTTAGTGGATGAGGGAAAGGCGGTGGATGTTGTCTACCTAGAGTTTAGTGAAGCTTTTGACAGCATTTCCCACAGCATTCTCCTGGAGAAACTGGCTG
>RSEF01000023.1:4264355-4281589 GCA_003993805.1 Himantopus leucocephalus | reverse complement strand
GGAAAAGGAAAAGGAAAAGGAAAAGGAAAAGGAAAAGGAAAAGGAAAAGGAAAAGGAAAGAAATTGGCTATATTCCATCTCTTGAGAAAGAACACAGATACTCTGGTCTTTTTAGCATTTCTCTAGCCTACTGCACCTTCTGTCAGTTGAAACAATATCTAAGAATATTTCAAAAATTGCATTGTGATTACTAGTACTGGGTTTAACTGGCAAGGGCCTGTCTGTTGACTGGAGACAGTATTTATCCACAGATCAGGTATGACAATACCAACAGTTGTTCAAGCTTCACTTACTCTATTAAGCGTGCCTAAAGCCAAAAGAACTGTACGTGACAGGGGCAAGTAAAACAAAGACTGAGCTTCTATGTTTATATTTCCAGGGTCTCAAGAATGCTTTAATAGCTTAACCTAGTATATCAGCTGTTAATCACATCACATAAACTTTTAGAATAATGCCAGAATTTGTACCAAGTTTGTTTGCATCATTTCAGATTTTAAATATATTCAAGAGCTGTGACAAACAAAAGTACTTACATCATCATTTACAATGCATCTACAGGTACCTGTATGTTGAGTTACCTGCGGAAAACAAGATGAGAAGAAGCTGTTGAGAGTTGTTAATGAACAACCTCACTAAAACAATAAACAGGTTTATAACTATACAGAGGGAAATACATGTTCCTAACTTCACTGACACAGCTGCACTGGCAAGGCTGAGAAAAGAGAGACCACAGGGGACATTAAAATGTAAGAGGACAACAAACTCACAAGAGTGAGAAAAGTAAGTGGCCAAAAAGGTGGTTGAATCAGCAAGGGCTGACAAACTGAAAAGGAAAGACAAATAAGTGCACTCTGATGCAGACTTCTTCCAGACAGAGATGGCACCTAGAAAATTAATAAAGGAAGATTTTCCTTAAAGACCATTACTGTATCACTTTAATTGACCTTAGAGTGAAATATCCTTAGAGTGGGAAATGTTTTACTTATGTCAAAGCAAGACACATCTCTTAAGGTAGCACAACCAGAAAATGGGGTTGGGTCCTCAAAGAGCCATCCTAAAACTGATCACGCAGGGGCCACTGAAGGAAGCTAGGTTTCGTGAGTGATCTCAATGCATAATACAAACTCACGTACACAAGAATGCCATTCGTTCTAAAACCTGAAGAGAGCAAGTACTAAATTACAAGCTGATTCTCTAAAAATATTGAACCTTAATTTGACCTTAATCAAACCTTGCCCTGTGTGATTAAAAAGAGAAAAGTCTACAGTATATCATTCTCTATTAGGAGGAAAAAGAAGAAAAGAAAAGGAAAAAAAAAGACCCATCTATAAATAAGTGTTCCTAAGAACCTTTGCCAAATACTAGTTCTCACAGAGGCTTAAAAAATGGAAAGTTCATAGAATTGGTATAATTTGTTATGTTCCTTTAAGTCTTTGTTGTCTCAATAGGAGTTACAATTTAAAGCTAATATGAATAACTGAATCACAGGGAAAATACCCTCCAACCATGAAAAATAAATATTCAACTTTCTCACCTTATCTTATATTCTTTGTAGTTCTGTTTCTCCACTGCATATTAAGTGGGCCCCATCACACAAAACAAATACTGTGTTAGCTCTGAAGAAAAAAAAAAGAAAAAAAGAAAAGTTGTCACTGAACTGGTAGATGCCAGCTGCAGAACTTAAGTCATCTTTGATAGGATCAATTACATACTAAATTCTCTTCAGATTCTGCAAAAAAAGGATAAGTGACTAACTTTCCACAGATTCCTGTGCAGCTCAAGTACCATTTGCTGATAGTTTGGGCACCCATCGGTAACTTTTTTGAGGAACCTGACATTAGCAGTGCATCGAAATGCAGCAGATAGAGCAGCATGGAATGTTTTCCAGAATTTTTTGAGAGTTCACGATAGCCGTTAAATACAAGTCGCATTGTCTTTCTCAGGTATAGAATCCACCAACTTCTCGGAAAAGACCTTATACTCAGAAAGACAGCACTGAAGGGCAGGAGAAAAAGGGAAAGCAGAAAATCTGGTGCAGAAAAACGTTGCCATTACCTATTAGAGGAGAGAGAGCTCAAACAAAACAATGAAAAGAAAGACTGCCTTCAACACCTGTATAAAAGCACTGTCCTTCCCTGAAACAGTCTCTAATTCACATTTAAGTAGAAAGATGATTTGACATCACAATATTAACAACAGCTATTTTAACAACTGATGAAAAAGAATCACAGCAACTTCGTTATTCACAGTCGCAATGGGACACAGATCTTGGCATGGGAATGTCACGGTGATTGCTAGGCAGTGTCTGGAATAATAAAATTCACAGGCACCTGACATGAGTTTTAAAAGAATGAGATCTTAAACAGTATCAACACACCACAGCAGCCCAGAAACGCTTCTAGAATTGTAAAGAAATCGTCAAGTTGTTCATTAATCAGCTCATGAACAGGGAGCAGAAATTCATTAGAAACAGAAACGATCAACTATGCATGTGGAAAAGACAAAGATACCATTGCTTATTGAACTAACCATTGAAGGACAATGAAAAAGGAAATATATGTAAGAGAATGAAAAAAATGTGAAAGAAAGGAAAACACCCACTAATACCACTAATAATAAAACCTAGAGTCCAGAATTAGGCGAAATACTGGCAAAAAGTTAAAATTTTTTAGGAAGCTGTGATGAAAGACAGCTTGAAAAAGGACCAACCCATACGCCAAATCATCAAATACCACAGAAATATCAACATGCATATAATATTTATGAAAAGGAGAGGAGAAACATAATAAGCATCTCAAGGAAAGAAACAAGCGCAGCCAGAGAATTAAGAAAGAACTCTTGAAATGACTTCTAATTTGCAAAACTTCCAGCATAAGATCAATTTGAAGACGACAGCTAAGGAGATACAATATATACTCACAGCTTATCTAATCTGCCCAGTGGATTCTGGGCTGCAAGGTGCAATTTCTAAAAAATGCTTTTTCCCCTGTCAAATACTCCGATCACGTCTAACGTGAAAGTAGTCTGCATTTAAACTAATAAAGTAAAAGGAGAGGGTGGCTTTTTTTAAGTGCAAGAAATTTGCGTAATAGTCCAATCTCATCACTGGCACCAAATGTGTCCTACCCAGACACCTGAAAAGAAATACATGAAACTCACTGCAACTGTGATGGTCACTGGATCCCCGAGTGTGAATGGCTACTGCAGACTTCAGGAAGCGTCTGTCACAACTCATCTATTTTAATGTCCATTATGAAACCCTCCTGGGGTTAAATAATACACAGATACAAGACAGTTTCACCTCCACTGGAAGGGTTTTAAAAATGAAATTAGACATGTTTTTGAGGCAAAATCTTTTGCAGTTAACTCTCCAGTTCTGCACATATTCCTATAGAATCTGTGGCCAAAGGAACCTCCTCTAAACCATTTCCCATCACCTCCTCTGTTCTGTCAACTTCAATTGGGCTTTTCTTGTAGCACTATTTGTCCTATACTGAGAGGATAACAAACAAACAACTCAACTTATCCTTCCAGATTTATAACTGCAATCTAGAAAACTGTATTTATTCTACTTGCTTAAAAGTCTGAACTGTTTCAACATACAGTATTCACTACTGCACATTCTAGACTACTGTACTTTACCTATTTCCATCATTTGTTGCTTCTCTCCTAGTATCTGTGGTACAGAAACATTAGAAAAGTCACTTTTTTCACTCTGTGGCTACCCCCTCCAATAAAATACTCAAGCGAGGCAGAAAAATTCCAAATGCAGAAACATCTATTAGCATACTTACTGATCAATCAGACAAAAATGGTAAGTTTTATTATGTAGAATCATTGGGACTATCATTTATTTTTAACAGTTTGTTTTATTTTTTAAATTCCTTGTAGTTGGAAGAAGTGAAATAAATTGTATTCTTCTGAATGGGATTGTCCAAAAAAGTCGTCTTTCCTCTGGGCACATTTTTAAGAAGAAAAATGTATTCCAGATCAGATTAACAAAAAAGCTGGAAAAGCATCTTGCTAGTTTGACACATAAAGCAGTCAGAAAAAAAAACCCAACAAAAAGTCCATGAGACCATACAATCACTATGCAAAGGCCTTGCTAGAAAGAACTTTAAAAATAGAGCTAAATGCAAATACAGTAGATCAAAAAGAAATACTCAAAAGGCAACTCGAACTCTCAGAGTAAATAGTTCTTATTTGTCTGCAGTTTATGAAGACTTGTCAACAACCTGGAGCAAATGGCATATTAAGCCTCACCTAGCAGAAAGGGCCAAAACTCACTAATTATAGATTTCCAGCCAGATGCTTTCATTCCCTAGTTTAGATAACATGATTTTCTCCACCCTCATCGTTTATCTGCCATTCCCCGAAGAGAAATGACTCTTGACTGGGAGGGACAGCACTGCTACTGACTATAAAATTTGTACCAGATGCTTTAACTGAGGAAATATTCTCAGGTTGTCATTTGATTTATAATGGGAATTGGCGTCTTAATATTGGATCCTCATTCACTATTTCCTAATTTACTTTTGTATAACAACTACGGCAAAGACCATTCTGTCCCTCTAAAGTGGAGAGAAAAATCAAAACCTAGTTTTCTCAAAGGCAACCTGTTGTTGCTCTTGTCCAGATTGTTACCAATTCTGTCTTAGGCTTGAATCCCTCACTTTGCCCTTTTTCTGGCCCCGCCTCTTTTTCTTTTTTCCTTTTTTGTTTAAAAAGAGAAAGGGGCTTCATACATGGAACAACTTGTCCACAACCCACTCTGGCTTTTATGGAGTTCCCAGATGAGCTCTATGGTAAATGCTTTTATTTGACAGGTTCTAAAGCCTCTGTGTTACCATGGATTGTTTTCCATACATCCTAGAGAAGTTTCTAAATGATCAGCCAATGCCTCAGAGGGGAAGTACTCCAGATTTCACATCTCTCTGTAACCCATCCACTCAAGAATGGTCATTGACAAATACACTGTAAATAAGCTCTGAGAGTAGACGATGACTAATTTTCTGTTAAATGCATCTTCTTACAAAGCAAGCCTATATAAATGAGCAGCAAAGCATCAGAACAAACAAATAGGCAATTGCTGTCAAATCGTATCTACATTTAGCACTCAGTAGCCAAAAATAGTAACTTTTCAATTCTCTGTTATTTTGTTTAGCAAATACTGGTGCAGGCAATGGAAGAAATGACGAGGACTTCCTTCATAATGGACACTATTATGGCTACTTCTTTGTGATAATTTCTTATTCATGGAATGCTAGTAAATAAGTAGACAGAAAATAACATGCACTGGTCAACAGATTTCTGTTACTGCTTATCCCAGTATCAATATTCATGGACCAGCAACAAGAAAAGAACTTTAAACGGGTAGATTCAAAGAAGTGATTTGCAGCCCAATGTCAATACAGAAGAAACAGACCCTCAAAATTACTTTGATGACATGACTTGTACTCAAGTACCGATATTAAGTTGAATGCTGTGTACTGGAAAACTGCATTACATCAGTAAATAAGGATTTTTTTAGCTTCACTAAGAAAAACAAAGCCCTCCTCGGGAATGTCTATGCTTAGATTAACTAGCAGGATTTGGGTTTTCTTATTGCCATTGACTGTCAGGACATTTAATGTATCTTGATGGAGCAGATGTGTGTTTTACTGAATTCCTCCTACTTTAAAAAAAAGGGCGACCAACTCACATCCTGTTCACCTAATAGGACTTGGACTGGAATGAGTAACACAGATGGAGCAGTGGTAAGTATGAAAATTAGCGAACCAGAGGAAAAAGCTTTAGCAGCAGTACAGAAAACAGAAGGGAAGCAAAGGTGACTAATATTGAAGGAAAATGGGTTTGTATGTTGGATGCAGTCATTACAACATGGACGTAAGTGACATAAATGATAAAGGGACACATGCAAAGGGAGAGGTACAACGGAAAATCATGAGATAGTAGGTCATGCTGAACAAATCTGATTAACTTCCATGAAAAAGTCGCAATAAGAACTGATGGGACAGACCAACAGACATAATGTATTTGGACTTCAAAATGCTTATAATACTTCACAGCAGAAAAAGCTAGGGTAAAAGGTCAGTAAATACAGTGCAGATAAACATGGAAATTCTAAACTGAATTCAAAACAAGGTCAGTAAGAAGCAGCAGATGGGTAAAGAGCAGATAGAACACTGACAGCTGTGCAAATGGCTAAGGGTTTGACCACCTACTTAGACAAGGTACCAAAGATAAATAAAGGGACTTCTGAAATAAAAACTGTGGCCATAAAATATCAAACTGGAAGGAAGGTTTGGTGATGCAGGTGATGTGGTCAGAGTCCCAGCAACCCTGCTTAAAACTCAAAACCAGATTATTTGCTTGCTGTTAAATATACTCTTCCCTTATTGAACTTCTGGGCTAACAAAGAAACCCCAACACAATGAGACTTGCGAGAGACCCACTATACTGAAAGAAGAAACAACTGGAAAATTCTGCTGTAACTTGAGAGAAAGTGGTAATTTTCTGTCTCTAGGCAAGTCCTGTCAACATGTGTTTCTGATTTTGTAGCTTTCTAATTTTAAGCTTCACCAACTGGAATTTTCTCTTTAAAGCAATTTAATCGGGATGTTAGCAGGGGAAGCCAATCTTTGATCACAAGGAGGGCTGTGTTTACCTGAAAATGCTATTGCATGAAGAGAAATTCAGTAAGTTTTCTTATGTTTACAGTTATAATGAACTGCATTTCATTCTAAGCAGCATAGTGTCTTTCATTCCATCTACTTCCCTGTTTTACTAAACTGCTACCTATTGTCTTCCTTTTAGATTGTAAGCTCTCCGAGGCAGGAACTGCCTCCTCAAACAAAATTTAAAAAAAAAAAAAAAAACAAAAAAATTTTATTTTACCAACTCAAAATTATCAGTAGGGCAAGGATTTCTACTGTTGTATTTTCCTCAGCCTCACCCACAGAAACAAGAAAAGCTTTTTGTGTCTGAAGCTACTTCTACTTCCAATGTCTCATATTCAGTAGTACATAATTATATTTTGGTCATAAACACTGTGAAGATCAGCATGCCTACTGAAAATGAAACAGAAAGAAAAATCAAAGTCAGCAACAACCATTGCCGTGGGCTTCATCACTCCTAAATACTGTGGAGAGTCTGAAGGTCCTCAAGACAGTTGTTTTGATAACCTAAACTGAAGGCTTAGCTATTATGAATCCTTCTCTCTAAACACAATCTGCTCCAAAGTCGTATGTTGTAGAAGATGAACCTTACATAAGCGACAAATCTGACATCAGATATGCAAGTGGAGATCAAAGAGGACTCCTCTGCAACACCACACACCGCATTCAACTGTGAGGAAGTATTTCCCTAAGCGTCTGCAGACACACACTGACCTGTCTGCCCTTTCAAAGCTCATGCTCCTCATTCCCAGATCCACTTGCCTAACAGTCCTACCCTCACTACCTATCATATGGACATCAGCAAACAACCGTATTCCCTGCATCAAATATTATGTCGTATTTCTCTGAAAAATGATTGGCATCACTGGTGTTCATTGCTCCTAACTCACAATTAGCAACCAAGAGGGACTGTTCTCCACCTCTTCAACTACAAGAAATGGGGGGCATCAAGTGAAACTAGCAGGTTAGAAGTCCAAAGTGGAGGGAAAAAAAGGGGGCACAAGTCTTCAGACAGCACTTAGTAGGCTCTGGAACTCTCCAGAGAATACCATGGATGCTTAAAGATGTTATCAGCTCAAAGTGTAAGGGGAGAAGTTGTCAGAAGAGAAACCCATCAAGGATTTCTAGGTAGAACAATTGCAGGAAGTCCCAAATTACATGTGTTGAAGACTCAAACAGAATACAGGGGGAGTACTGCTGAGTGCTTACTGTACATTTGCAAGGCAATACACTTGTTATACTCTTACATTCTTTCCTCAGATATCTGCTTTTGGCCTGTGCCAGACAAGATAAGGGGCCAACTGGACTTGCAGCCAAATGCCATACAGGTCGGTGTCCTACAGTTCTCAGTGGCAAAACATGAAGCCACTGCAAATACATAAAGCGACGGGTTCACTTGGGTGACTCTGGGTAGAAAGGACAGAGAAACAGCACACTCCACAGAACAGCCAAACACAGGGATCCTTTAGTAAAGCGTGAACACAGGAGACTTGTCAGGATTGCGATCGCTGATACATGAGATATTATGGCTTAACAGAACGTGCACTGATGCCCCGAAAGCATTCATCAGCACACCAGTTCCAGGGACAGTGCAGCTTCTGTGCTGCACACTGTGCTGTGCCCTAAAGGTACTGCACAGATCCTCCTACCTGGAATAATGCAGAGTCTCTGGTCCCAAACTGATACCTCTCTGCTCCCTCCTCAGTACAATTACCTCCACAGTAATCATAAAAAGCTCTTTATGGCCTTCTTTGCAGAAATAAAGATAGGGGGAAAAATGAGGAATACTCACAGATTAAATTGTTTGCAATTTAGTTGTTGCAAAACCAACTACAACAAACTGATGTTTAAATAGCTGTTTCTTTTGGATGATCCTTTTTTTCCTTCTCCGAAGTCTATTTTTCATCAGAACAGGAATAAGATGCACCTGGTCCAGCAGAAGGTAGAGTGAAACATTTCCGCCTCCTTGTCTCTTTTTGAAAGATGTTAGACACTAAACTGCATCTGTGTCAGAAATCCACAACTGTATTGAAAAAGTGCAAAAAACTTTCCTTCCAATTAGGTGTTCACTACAGAATCAGGAAGAATGCACTGGTACGTACCAGTATTCCTTCACCATTTACGTATGTTTTACTACTCCTGAATCTAAATTTTTCCTTTGAAATTATTTTCAAGCCAAAGGAAGAGGGAAACAATGTAAAATTTAAAACATATTTCAGACTTAGCCTTTGCTCCAGAAAAGAGAACTCCAAATGTACCAGACTCAGTCAGTAGCTTGACGGTCTGCATGCGGACAGCAATCGATGCCCACGTTTCAAACCACTTGACTGTTACAGATTACATATAAGCCTGTAGTCACAATACAGTAATAAAGAGCCTGCAAAAATCTAGCCCTAGAACTCATTCTTTACAGCGATATTGTCCGCTCCTTCATTCATAATCTAGTAAGATTTATGGAGATCAGGGGAAACAACAACTAAGAAAACACCATACAACATTATAAAGAATTTACTGTGCACTGCGAGCTGGTCCGAGCTGTTGCCACTACTGTCTTCTTCTGAAAGTACAGCAGAGCTGGGGAGCAGGCACCGGAGGGAGCTGAAAGTAGGGGAATGACTCTGACGTTCTGCCAGCCACGGTACAAAGGCAAAAACTGACAACTAATCTTTCTTTAGAGGCTGAAATAAGCCAACAAGAGATCCCTTCTGAACACTGGTGACCCTCTGAGTCAAACAAAACACACAAACAGTGAGAAAAAGGCTAAAAGAGAAGTAAGAAACCATTTATCATAACCAATCAAATTCCTCTCCCGTAAGACTCAGGGGGTGAAAATTCCCTGCAAGTTAAACTCGAGCACTAATACAGGGACCCAGACCTCTTGGGCAGAATGCTTAGGACATTCTTTTTCTTGTCCTTGTACACATAAGCTACAGGAATTTTATTATGCTGTTTCCGTCACCTAAGAACATTCCACGTATGTCAAGCCTGTTGCTTCCGGTGTTACACGGACAAGGCAACATCCTCAGATGATCGCTGTGTTTCATGACCCCTTGTCAGATTAAATCAAAAAGCAGCTTTAAACCAGACGGTCACGTAGAAATTGCCCAGCCTGTCATCATGTGTGCACCCTGGACATCTCCACTGTTGATAGTGTGAAACTAGGTAAGAACCGTATGCAGCACAGTTGCACATAAAGCCAGTCTCATCAACCCCCCTTTTCTATAACCCTAAGCCCTGCTGTCTCTGCAAATTTTCAGTCCTAGCCTCAGCCTCTCTAGACTGCCAAACGTCTACTGTTTAAAGTCGAACCCACCCCCAAATATGCCAATGTCTGCAGGAAACAACATCTACATTTTGCAGTTAGATTACAGAAATTTCAGTCATTCTAAGACTCAGCACTCAATATCTTAGTGTCTGATGCTTAGAGCTGCTGTGTATTAGTAGTACACATTAACTCCTCAACAGCTTGTCCTCCACCACATTTAGTTGAAGGCAGAGGTCCGAAGAAAAGATATGACAGCCATACAACATTCCTTGACTTACAGTCTTCTAAAAGTACGGATCACATATCATTTATTTATGTAAGGCCCAAATTACTTACTGCCAAGATCTTCCAGATAGCAGAATCAAATTGATGAATAGGTTCTCCTCCAGGCTAGTCTGATTAGCAAAACTGAAACTTTTACATTACACCTCTTGCCTAGGTGTAAGTGATCTGTAAACTTTCCAGAGCTTTCCACAGCCAGGCAAGAATTTCTTGCCTTTCAATAGCAAAGACCTATAGAAACTTTCAAATATCTTTAAGATAAGAATAAAAGACTTGAAAGAGTTCAGCCATCTGACCTGGAGAATAGAGAGGTCACCACAGGTAGGAATGAGGAAAGAGGTACAAGTAGCATAATAAATTCAGCTATCCTTGTGGACAATATTAGATCTGACAGAGCCCACACAGAAACTTGCACTATAGCTAAAAGGCAAAGTCAGATCAAGATGCCAGCACAGCAACTACAAGCAGATGTACACAGTGACCTATATTACCACTATTAACTCTCCCTTTTTGCTTTAGAATGCAACCAATGAGCTAACTGCCAGCTTCTCATCAGCATGAAGGATGTTTAATATTTGTAGCCAAGCAAAAAGGGCACGCACCACAGCTGTACATCCAACCATACTCACAGGAATGGAAAAAAATGTTTGTTCCTGCAGAAGAGTTCCATCTCGTTGTAGTACATCCAATGAGATGTACAGAGCACGCTCAGTTTGAGGCTCCCTGTTACATTAGCAGAGCTGGCAAGTACAAGTACAGACACTAACACGGCACACTGTAAGGCTACATGCTTGCCTTTATGTCACATGAACTAAAAATTTAATGATACTTAGATTAATATGGGCCTCCACAAGGATGACATGTCAATTTGTAAAGCCTTGAATATTTTCTACAGTAAGGCCTTAGCTGGAATACCAAAAATTAAGCTTTGGGTACCATTTTTAACAAAGGCATGTATAAAATGAATACAGACAACAGCAAAGGATCAAGAACAAGCAGATATGTAGAACACAAGATCCGCAAGGAAAAATTGAAAGAACTGGAATGTGAAATCTAGACAAGATTGAAGGGGGAAAAAAAACATGACAGCAAGTATTCAAATATGTAAAAGGCTAGTACATAAAGGGGAAATAAGGTCTTCCCCATGAACATAGCGGGAATATGAACAAAGCAAAAGGTAAATAGCTCAAATCACAGCAACGGAAATAAGGTTCAATACTATGGAAAACTTTCTAAGGCTATGAATAGGAAAGCATGGGATCAGACTGCCTGTGGAAGTTGCGAAATCTTCGTCTTTTTAATTCTTAGTGCTTTGAGCACCCAGAATTACAGGTAGCCAGAACTGATAAGAATTCCAGTCCATTACAGATAAACAAAAATTTGTATCATTCACCAGAAAAAACACTCAGGGACATTTGTAAATCAAGTTAAATGACCTTCATGCATAATTTCAAAGGAAATTCAGTATTATACTGATTTATTTAGCTGATTTTATTTTTTTAATTGTAAATTACCAAGCTAAGAGAATGGGAACTAAGGTTTTACGGAGAAGACAGTAAAAGGGTTGTGTACTGCTCTCATACTAAAAAGAGGGACACAAAGTCCTCCTGATCGCATTAGTCTGGGGCCAACTTCAGCAGAACCTTAAAGAAAACAGCTTCCCATTTGCAAAATGGAGAAATAGTGAGAGCTGCTGTTAAAAAATGCTATCTAAATGTTAGGGAGATGCTGGAGAGAAAAACGTGGTAATTGTTTGAATCTACACTGGTGTTTGTAACACTGAGTTGTTCTCTAGGTCTGATCAGTGAGAAAGTAGTTGTCATTTACAAAGAAAAAAAAACATAATCGTCAGCAACAGCAAGCTTTACATCTCTGCACCTCCAAAACTACATGCTTCTGAAGTGGTTAAAAAACGGAAGAGTTGAAACAAATGGCTGTGCTGGGAGTAAGCATGGCCTTCACTTAAACAGGCCTATAAATCATGAGCCTGACACTGGGTAGGAATGATTGCTGGCAGGGCTAGCGCTGCTCCAGGCAAGCTCCACAAGGACAGGCAATGTATCTGTAATGAAACAGCACCCAACTCACTGTTAACCCTGTGTTCTCTTCCCAAGAAAGTTTCCATTTGCAAGGCAGAGCAGAAGCCTCCCACGTAGTTGTCCCTTTCCATACCAAGTTCAACCAAAAATTATGGCAGCACCACAGAAAACTTAAGAGGACACCAAGTCACCAGGATCTTCGTTTTAATTATGGCACAAAGTTACGCTACATTTAGAAAACATTCTTTTCTTCATTTATATTTTCTTGCAGACTTTTTTTTTTAATTCAGAAGACATGATAGGATTTTCCTTTTCCCTCTTCTATTTCCCTTGAAAAGGGCAAAAAGGCAAGACTGAAAGACAGATAAACCAAAAGAAAAAGAAAGGATGTGAACTTTCTGGCTTTCATTGAAAAACAGAGCACTTGGATGCATATCATTTTCCTTGAAAATTATCACTTCTAACAACTCTGTTGTAACCAAAATATTCTTATTGGACATTTGAAGTGCTCGTCATCCCAGTCAAACAGAACATTTTAAACGATCACCAGTGTGTAAACTGCAAGTCTATTATTCTTCCACTTTCCTGTTAATATCCTTGTTCTAATACCAGGTACTGCCTCATGGAAAATACATTAATAGTCCAGGGAACAAAGATCAGAAACCAGGTCTCTTCTGTTTTGGACCGGTTCCCCAGACAATTCTATAACCCATGATTTTGGCATTCTTTGCTGCTTCAACAGGAGTCAGAATATGCCTTAACTCTGAATTGCTTATAGCCTCCAGGCACTTCAGAGAACAGACCAGGAGTCTGAACCCTTTCAGGCTGACCTTGAACTCAATTCTGCCCATTTTGGAGCATGTGTTCCAAACACTAGGACAAAGATTTATTAGCACACTACGTCTCTCACTCAGAGAATTCTACCATACAGCTCAGTACCTGATATCCAGAGACAAGCAGATTTCCATATAGCAAACTAAGTATCTGCTGGCATGAAGGTGCTCCCTGCTCAGCGTCTGAATGGTCCATGAAGTGCATGATTCCCATTCAGCATTAAGGATTAACTACCTAACCTGGATGACCTGGAGCACCTTCTTGGGTCCAGCACCTACTTTTTATATGGTGTAATGCCTATAATAGACAAGCCCAAGTAATTTCTTTTAGTCTAGCCCTCTCTTTCTTCTGAATGGCATTCTTTCTTCTTCATTTCAGCAAACTAAAATTTTATTGTGAGTGTTCCTGCTGTGTAATTCTTAAAAAAAAAACCAACAAACCACACCACAAAAAGCTCGTACCAGAACGGTGTCTTCCCTAAAATAACTGGAGATGAATTTAGGTAACTAAAACATTTAATTTATATATGGGGAGAAAAAAAAAAGAGAGAGAGAGAGGTTTGAGGTGCCTCTCAACATAATCATAGAATCATAGAATCGTTAAGGTTGGAAGGGACCTTTCAGATCATCTAGTCCAACCATTAACCTAACCTGACAAAACCACATCTAAACCATATCCCCAAGTACCATGTCTACCCTTTTTTTAAACACCTCCAGGGATGGCGAATCCACCACCTCCCGGGGCAGCCTATTCCAATGTTGAATAACCCTTTCAGTGAAAAAATAGTATTATGGAAGCACTCATTCTTACCAGTGCTGTGAATCAAGAAATGCCTGGTTGCCTCTGCGATGCAGTTGTCAGTTTCCAGCAGCACATCAGTATTTACCTTCACACTCGATGCAAGGTTCTCCTTACTCACCTTTCTTCAGCCTGTCACTTCTCCTGCTGTTCCTACTTCTTTTCTACGATATCCATGACAGTATTTCCCTATTGTCATGAACTCTGTCTCTTAGTATGCCCGTTAATCTTATGGTCAATATGAACAATCAAGTCACTTTGCTGTGGAGGGTTTTCCCAAATTTGAGCCTTCGCTTCTCAACCCCAGGTGACTGTTAGATCCCAGGCTTCACAGGTGCGAGAGCTCAGAAGTGAAACCCTGCATGTTAATTTGATACACTCTGCTGTACAATCATATACAGTCTGTGTGTGACAATGGGGGGGACAGAATGAATCCTAATTTTCCACATAATTAATTCAGTCTGAAAAAAACCAAAAATTCCTCATATCTCCATGTGTGGGGGAAAAAAAGTTACTTCATTTCATGAACATCTTTCAGTCTTCTCTTCTAACGATTCTGCATTACTAAAAGGCCTGAATTTGTAATACTACACTCATTAATCGCCAGAGTCTTAGTCTTGCTCTTGGCTATCTCCTTGTTGGCTGCAAAGATGGCCAAGTACTGCCTCCAGAGTGAAAGCAGCTTCTGCTCTACCAGGCTCTGACAGCTGCGTACATCGTCCGGCTCCGTTCTCCCTGAAAGCTGTTACTGTCACTTCTTCAATAAGTCTCCACCAGCCAAAGGACCAAATATGCCAATTACAATCCTGAGCTGTGGTGAGCTAGCTTGCAGCAATGTAAGAAAAAGAATGGGCATGTTTTATAAAATCAAACACATTAGCCTTTCACCCTAGAACTCACAAATAACTTGAATATGAAGTGGACTTTTGAGTGGCCTTAGTTGCTTATGTCGTAATTGGGAAGTTCTTTGGTAGTGCCTTTTCTTCTTCTATTTTTGGTAGAAAACAGAAGTATATAATTTCACAATTTTCCATTGTATCCTGCCCCGTGGTCTGCTCTACTGTAAACTCTTGGACACGTAGCCAGGGTTTACCAGAGAGCAGCACTGCTAAGATACTGCCAACACTAGCTCAGTGTTACATATTCCCACAACACTAGAAGATGTTTCTAAGTTGATGACACAGTAACTTATTTTTAAAAATAATAAGCAGCAGTGCCAAGGATCTACATATTTATTTTGGCAGTTGTTACTGTTCCTAACACTCTTCTAGCTCAACATGCTTCAATGGGATGTGTAATCACTTTCAAGGGTAACAAGGCACTGTTTACGTTGTATCGCAACCACATGGGATGAATGACTAAAAAGTATCTGATGTTTCACTGCAGTACGGGACAATCTGGTTAAACAACTCAGCACTGACAGTATAAAAGGGTATCACAGTTAAAACTATTACCATTGTGCTCAAGTGCAGTATTATGCTCTACCACCTCCAGTGCCTATGCCAGTGCATTCTGGAAGCATCCTGGATAATCCTTTACCTATGAAGATGGGCAACAGTCCAATTTTACAGCTCTGGGACCACTCCTTGCCTGACACTCACCGCTTTGTGCCACCCGTGCCAACAGAGGGAGAGAAGCGCTCGCAGGGGGATGCAACAACAGACGGTTCTACATTGACGATGCCGACAGTCACAGTGGGAGACGCTCTGCTGCAGGGACACCACGCACTGCTCAAACAACTCCTTGCCGCCTCTTCCAACAAAAAGGTAGTGAACCAGAAAGAAAGGCGTGCCTCGACGTCTCTGTTTCTGCACCTATGCACCAACATGTTCAGTCTCCACTCCAACGTACCCTCCTGGGAACTGTATTTCATGGAAGCACTGTGTCCTAAAAAATGGCTCCCTCTAGTGCATATTGCCAATGATCTAACACAGTAATTTGAAATACCATGCTTCAATTGGTTTTCTTAAATTAGGCATTCCCAGATACCAGACCTCTTGTCTGATATTTCAGTAGTTAATAACCTTGCACTGAATAAAACATCTGTGATCTGCTTTAGTGGTTAATGTAATAAATACAGATTATGTTCAATTAACCAATTTCTACTTCTCAGTAGGGATTTGATTTCTAGAGTTCACTTCCAACTAGAAAATGCATGTTATTTTAATAGGAATACACCTACACATAGCCGCAACAGCTGCCTACCATTAACAGGCCCCAAATATGACGCTCTTAAATGACAGAATTTGTATTCTCAGTATTTTTTTGACCCTGTTCCAGCACTGGTTGCTCTGCATACTGGAGAGCACGCATCAAAAATGGCAGTTTCTGATAAGCACCTGTGTCAGTGCAGTAGTCGACAACTGAAGATTGAGTAGTCTGGTGGAGATTTGAGCATAGCTACGAGATTTTACATGCAACAAATTTCAACAAAGACTTCAACAAGAACCACGTCTGCCTTTGCAGAGAGACAGATGGGCTTCATCCAGATAGCTCCTCTGGAACACTCAAGCAGAGCTCAGAACAGGGAATTGATTTTCTCAAGATACTGACAAGGCCAAACATCCATCTCTTCCTCTCCCCAAAGGCCTGACTCTCCATTCGCTTCTCCTGCTTACATTAGCTGCTACTTTTATTAGGGTTTGGTTGTGTTTTACACTCCTACCCTCTACATTAACCAAATCTCCCAGGACAAAAAGCTTCAAGAAGTTTCTTCATGAGAGTTTCTAGGCAGTCTGTGTCTTCGCGCTCTCTCTCTATAGGGAGCTTACTCTCTAAAACATAAAAAAGCGAATATTGTTTCTATCAGAATAACTAACGCAATTAATACTAATTCTTAGACATCTTTGTAACATGTTTCAGTACCTGAACTCTGCCTATTCAAGCTTCACACAACAGTTTATAAATACCAAAGGTAACAAAGAAAGGAAATAAAAAGGAAGGCCTGGTGCTTGTAACCCAAAGTCATATGGAAACCCACTTTATTTAAAAATAAATAAATAAAGCTCACAACATACCAGGTAGGCAGCAGTCAGCAAACGTAATTTGAGATTTAAAGGATAGTCTGGAGTATATTTCCTAGTTTCTATGATGCAGAAAGAGTTTCCCCTTCATGCCTTGGAATGCTATATATGAAAGACTGCCTTAAGTATTCATACTGATGACTTCCCCCCCGCCTTGTCTTTTCTTTTTCCCCCCTTTCTTCTAACTACTGAGATGCTATAACATGGGAAAGCTGTGTAAAGAAAGGACTGTGCCAATTACAGTATACCTTAAGTGATAATCAGGAGACTTTAAGAATCACAGGATGGTTTAGGTTGGAAGGCACCTTAAAGAACA
>RSEF01000023.1:4250128-4264255 GCA_003993805.1 Himantopus leucocephalus | reverse complement strand
TAAACAGTGCTGGTCCCAGTACAGACCCCTCAGGGACACCACTTGGCACTACTTGCCACTTGGACATGGAGCTGTTGACCGCAACTCCTTTGAGTGCGACCGTACAGCCAGTTCCTTATCCATAGCATCATAACAACTTATATCTAGCTACATTGCCATTGAGACAAAACAGAAGAGAATAAGAACTGGATTCCTGTTCTACAAGCTTCATGAAGAAATGTACAGAAGTTGAGGCAAGAATTCTTAATACATATATTATTAATACTAAAAGAGTAATTGCTTTTAACTTTCAGCAGACTGGCAAAGAAAGCACCGACTCAAACGATGAGAACTGTATAGAATGTTACTAAAAGAAAACTGCAGATGAATCTCCATGGTTTCAATAACAAACTATCAATAGAAACAAGAATTCAGACCACAGAATAATAAGAACAAAGAAAGGAAATCTTATTTGTAATAAAACAAAAAGGTAATTTAAGGAAAGAAGTACAAATGCCAGAGTGCCAAACCCAGCTAGGGAACTATAGCACACCATGCCCCAAGTTCTTTGCAGAAGGGGTAACGCTTGAAACACACATCTCTAAGTAGTACTGTTAAGATACAGGACGTTTATTTTAGACTTCTGGTAACAGTTCTATCAGGCACTGCAAGATCTCCCTCTCCATATTATCTTCAAACATATCTGAGTGAAAGGGCAAACAGAAATTTGAAAGAGATGATTGCTTCCTTTGTGGGGGATATGGTTACCCACTGAGAAAGGAACATATATGAATTCCGATTTGCAATCATTTCCACTATTTATGAGGTCACTGGGCTCTCTCCTGCTGAGCTCAATTTAGCAAGAGCTTTGGCTAGATCAGTGCAGAGAATATTACAATCACATTGACTTGGTGATGTCCAAACTACCACAGATGTGTAACTTAAAACTACCAATAGATTGAAAGCCATACACATTTCAGTAGAACACCAGATTTAAAAAGCTAAGATGTAAATATAAATTAAATAATGACCTTAAAGGCATCATTAATTATGAGTCGAGAATAAAAGGATGCAGCTCATGCACTGAGGCAGGCATACTGAAGTCAACAAGAACTTCAGGTGGTCACGAAAGGCCTCAGTTTAAAACAAACAAAAATAATCCACAAAGCAGCAACAAAAAACCCCACCTCTCATTTCCGTCACAGAAAGACGAAACATTTCCTCCACCACCACCCCTATCTTCTGAATGCACTGAGCACCATCTCATTGCACGACTTGCACAGGATTCGTGTTTCAGTCTCGTGTTTCCTTATGAGGATTGTCTAACAATCACTGAAATCAGGAGAAAGTTAACAGCTATAAATACAAAATGTATCTGTTCTGTAAGATTGTTTCTCTTTAATTTATGCATATCTAGAAAAACCTCACAAAACATACCTAAATTTTTCATCCCTTTCCTGTTAATTTATCTTTTTTTGGCATCCCATATACCGAACACAGATTTGAAGCAGGAAACACCATTTAACATTCACAAGAATTTTCACATATAGAATCCTAAGAGTATCATCTCTTCAGTCAATTTTATTGATGATAGAAATAGAAGAAAATAGTACATAGCACAGGACTTGAAATTTAAATTTTAGAATGTATGTTAACTCTCGTATTACAAGTTTTGAGTACTTTAATTGGGGGCCAAGAACCAGTATCATTCACAAGAGCAACAAAAGTACACTTTGAACTCTGCTTTCTGCCACGCTTGAAACCAAATAGAATGCAGTTTCCTCTATGTTTCTGAAATCAACTATATGTCAGGCTTCAGCCAACAGATTACAATTCAAGTAATCTCCTGGAAAGCGGAACCCTTAGCTCTAGATTCTTTCAAGAGAGAAGAATAATCACCTGTCAGTCTGAATGGTGTTATCTTACAGCCCTAACGAGTAAGCTCATCACTGAACTAACAGGAGAAATAAGGTACAGGACCCAACTATCTACAAACATGGTATATTGCAAAGGACAAGCTTAGGTGTCTAATTCCAGGTGTATTACTGCACTAAGCACTTCTTTAGCCCTTCTCTGTATCTTGCCCCATATTTCAGAAGTAATCTACAATGTAAATCAAGATTAAAACCACACCTCCTAACCAGCATAAAATTTACACTTGCAAATGGACTTCAGCAAACCTATAATGATCAGATTTGCATGCACAGTTTTTCAGGCTATCAACACTAAAAAAGGTACAAAGTATATCAAACCATTTCAGCTATTTAAAATTTTATGCTTAACTTATGACTAATAAACATAAACTTTCTACTCATTTTTGTTGTCCTAATTCATAAATAGCTGTAAGATAAAAATCAGAAGTGGTAGTCAATGATTTAACTAAAGAGCACTCCACTGTTTTAACTTCAAAGGCAACATAATAGAACCACACAAGTCCAATGGATCCAAGAAAGAATGTCAAAATACACACCTATAACCAGGAAAACCTCTATAGACTGAATCTTCAACGTATAATGACCAGGTCATATTCTTAAAGTTTACTACAATCTTCTCCATACAAGTTCACTAAATCATCTTCAAAGTAACTACTTATTTTGTAGCAAAACTGGCTGAAATGCCACAATGAGGATCAGGAATATGGTTTTTTAGAGGCTTGGTTGTTTCAGGTTTGGGGTCCCTGTCCCCGCCCTTTTTTTAAACAAGTTGTTCCGCACATCACTGTAACCCCTACAGGTTCAAGACCTATGTCTGCTGTACTTTCCCTTTCCAATTGCAACGGCTCTAGACCAAAACTACCACAAACTGGAGGGCATCATACACCTGATGGCTGCTGCTGAACAAGACATCCTTCAGGGCGCTCTTTCTTCAGTGAGGGCACTGGGGAATAACCTCTTTTACCTGACAACCAATTTTCTCAAAGCAGATGGGAACTCAACTGTCTTTGAAAGCTCCACTTTTCGGCTACGTTTAACTCCGCTTGGCCACGAAGTTGAAAATTATTGGGCAAGCAGACAGTTTCCACACAAATATCAGAACAAAGGCAACGTTTCCCTGGAGGCACTTTAAAACTTTTGAAAATTTTGGTCATTGCCTACTCCACTTCAGGCTACACATCTGTGGTGATAGTTTTGGTCAGGAGGGTCCTGCAGCCTGGAAGAACTGGACATTATTTTTCTCACAGATTTCTTTTTCTATATAACTTCATCATTCAATGATCACTCAATTGAAGCTAACACACTTCAATTTTTGCAAACAGCCTTTAAGGCTTCAAAACAGAAATGGGTCTTATGACCTGAGCTGTCTGGTTTAGAAACATAGGAAAACTTCAGTTAGAAGTGACTTCTGGAGATCATCTAGCTCAATTTTCTGCTACAAGCACAGGTAACTAAAGTGTGATCAGGTTGCTCAGGACTTTTCCTGGTCACTTTCTGAAGAAAAATCTCCACAGATGACAACTCAGCATCCTCTCTGAGCAACCTGTCATTGTTCTTCCCGCACCTTCTCTGCTTGCTTTGTTTTCGTTTATCAGTGTGAACTACAGAACCCACATAGCTTTGAGAATTCTGAATCATTGTGCACAAACACAGCCTCAACAGGAAAGGATCCCTGGAAGAACAAAAAGATTCTTGTTGTGCCCTACGACAAGCTTTACACTCACAGCCTGCAACAAAACAGGTTTTTCTATGTGTCCGTCTTCTTGGAAAATAAGACAGCCTACCCACAGTGTGTTTTACTTCTGGAACGCATGAAGGAGGAAGGCTTCAGATCTCCCACCCACCTTTTACTTCATATGGCTTAGAGTCCACTTACACAGGTCATTCTCAGCAGACAAGCTTTGCGTTACAAAGGGAAGTGACAGATCATCTACTGGACATGAAAGGTCATGAAAATACACTTCATTCTCTCAATTTCATAGAGCACAAAATAATTACAATAAAATTCTACATAAGAATTTACCTGGTTGGATCCAGTCCCCGGCTTTAACATAGAATTGCTTTTTCGGTCTCGGTAAATGACTGGTCATTGGCTATCTTGTATGGTTTTCAGAACGCCACAAGCACGTAATACCTACAGCAAACATCAAGGTATTGCATCCTCACGGGAGCAGCAGTCGGTACAAACCAGACACTGATTCCTTTTCAAGAGTTCAGCAATCCAACCTATTTTGCTAAAGTATCCTAAGGACACAGGATACATTCCAATTAAACCGCGCAGGGCAGCTAGTGACAGACAAGCTCTGTGACCAAAGCACCTTCTTTGACCAGTATTTGCCGCTAAAGCTTATTTTTATGCAGCATTATGCAGAGAGTGCAGGAACCCAAGGGACCACAGAACAGAACCGTATGCTTATAGACGGTGTTCTAAAAATCTCTCTAAAACGTTTTTGCATAAACGAATGGAAAAACAGGTTGTGATGGTATAACAGAACCAATACTTCCATTAGTATCTATACAGAAACACTGAGGGCAGAACACAGGTAAAAAAAGATGAATCGATTAAAAGGAATGTACAGTGACATACTGTTTGCGTAGTTTTAAACCTGAACAATAGCTAGTGTTTAAATACGCTCATTAGGAAAGTTAATGCTGCAGGCATCAAAATGTGGGGGCTTTTTCCGCTTCAAATGCATTACTTCATTTTTCTGAAAAGATATTGCTACATACCATAAACCAGTAATTTAAAGATATGTCAATACATTCAAAAAAAGGAATTTGTTTCTAACCCATCTGAATATATGGAACACAAAGGAATATAAAGTCTGATCTCTTGTAAATGTTTACATTTCCAGACACTTTATAGTCTTAAAAAATCAAATAGTTTCTTTGGTAAACTGGAGTTACAAGCATGAAAGAAGTATCAGATGTTCCTTTAACTGATACTACATGTAAATTAATAAACTACGTGTGCTTCTTTCTGGTAAAATCACCTTTAAAGGGCATTAAAATTTGCTATTTACTAATTTTAACAAGACGGTATAGTATTTGGGTTGAAAAATCTGTAACATAAGTTGTACATTCCTCTGTTTTCATGTTTAGGCAACTTCCTTAGCTCTTCACATCCCAGGCTTTGGTAGAAACCTGTCCATCAAAACAGTGATAGCAATGGAAATAGAATCAAAATGTTTCATCTAGTGATGTTGGCTTATTCTTTTTTTTAAGTGTAACCTTTGGTTTCATTACATTTAAGTATTTTTATTGGTGTTTGCACAGAAAAGAAGCAATGCGCATTTTAAGAGAACTGTGAAGAGTGCTACAGACAAAGTTGAGAATAATGTGCCTTTTCTTCCTGAAAAACCAGCCTATAGGAAAGAAACCATTCCAGTAATTTAGTTTAGCCCTACGTATAAAATAACTGAAGTCAAGGTGCCTGCACTGTTATTATTTTTTCTGATGCTTATGACAACGATGTGCTGAGCTTTATGGTATTCACAGCTTCAACAGCAGTGAGTTCCCACTTGGTATACTCGTAATACTCCTTAATATTTTCATTTTGATGTAATTTGTGGCCCCAGCTTTTTAAATATCCGCTCTGTAATAATGTTTAATTTCAGGGGTCACTCCGCCAAGGAGTATATTAAAGCTTATAAAACTCATTTCCAAAGCTCAAATATCAAGCTGTGATCAGGTTAGGAGGGCAGCATCTGTGAATATTTCATCTTTTATCATGCTGATAATAAGGAGATGACAGAGGCACATTATTACAATGAGAGAATTGCTCATTTCAGCCCTGGCTGCTGGAAGCTAGGGTCTGCAGTGTGCGTTACTCAATAAAATCAATTCTTATATGAAAAGCAAGTTTACTGAGCCACCACTGTGTCTTATTTGATTGTAATGAATAATATATGGACCCAAGAGCTTGCGTATCCGGTAGGGAGAGGGAAAGGAAAAGGTTTAAGTTTGGAGAGGCACTTGAGTATAGACAATAATTTTTCAAAACTGTATTTTTGTTTAGAAGTAATGTTATGAGACCGCTGTTTGCTAGACTTATAATTTTGATAACAAATCTTAAAGGTCCACTAACACAAAGACAGGATGTTAGCCTATATTGGCAGAACAAATTCCGTCTTCCATTCATTTATGCTCAACAAATAATGACCAACTAGTGTGACAGTTTAAAGATTAGAACAGGTTCTGCTGCACTGTCTTGTATCTTCACTCTTTTCTGGCCGCATTTCACACTAATCTTTACCTAAAGAAGAAACTTGTGAGAAAAATCTTATCTATCAGCTTTTGTAAAAGAGGGAAAACACCCTTCTATTAAAAAGTAGTAGTATTATACCTACTTTGAGAAGGACATAGGAAAAAAGGCTGAAATCCTCTTATGTCTTGGGTTATATACTACTACAATTTTTGCTTAAACATATTGATGCTATTTGAAAACTGCTTACTAAGAACAGAAACTTGGATAATTTCAGAGAGCAACACTTACGTTTTGTCCAAATTTGTTAAATGTAAGCATTAGCACAGTCGCATGTCCCCAAACCTATTTTATTCAAACTTCATTTGTTTCATGATTAAGATGTCAAATTGAAATAGCTTCATATCTATATAGTTATGAATATATTTTAAAAAAATCCAAAGAATAAAAAACCAAATACATAATTTTAAAAAATCAAATCCCAAGCAGTCTTATGCATATCCACATATAAGAGCTTATATACATTCTTCATAATCTGAAACATATATTTTCTGTTATTATGGGCATTTCTCGTTAGTTATTCTTTTAAAATACTTTGTAGTTATTTTTTTATTACACATTTGAATTTTCACATCAGGAAAGCAGCTGAACTATAAACTGAATTACCAGAATAAGCACCAAGACACTGCAGAAATGCATAACTATGTAATTGCATGGTAGTTTTATTTGGACAAATGGATAACAAATGGATAACTTTGCAAACATGGCAGACTTAACTCTGCAACAGTTACATATTGACCTCTGTGTCATGAAGTACAAGTTATGATTGGGAACTAAGGAGTAAGCATTTTTCAGGCAAATTCTGGCTTTCAGGAAATGTTGAAAGGGGTTATTCTACTGTTTTCTTTCTTTTTCCTTTCTTTTAACCACCTCAGTACTAAACTTTCACATTCCCACTAAAGGTGAGAGTTATTGCCAGCTGCAGCTTTAAGTCAACTGCCTTACAGGCAAATAAGTCTCGTATAATCAATTATTTATTGTTAGCAACAGCATTAAACAGGGCCGTTTCTTTTCTGAAATTCTGGGAACAAATGGTCCTGATCACAAAGATAATATGACTTTAAATTGTCATTATCACCATGCTGTGATAATGACCTACCATTTTGGCACTTGTAACTCTGATTTGTGTCTGTTCCAATCCCTTGCTGTAAACATATTTAACTCATTTACATCTAAATATTTACTCAGCCTGCCTTCATTACTTTCCCTCTGCTTACACACCATCAAGTTCAGTAGGGTTTTCTTTCTTTTTTTTAATTATTATTTTTGTTCTAATTTTATAAAGCTTCCCCCTCATTCTTTAAGGGGTCCAGTTGAGACAAACTGAAACAACATTACCACCTTTTTATGAAGAGAACTAAGGAAATGATTGAATATGAGCATCAGGAATATCAGGAAGCTTCCTAAAGTTTACACACATACGCTCCAACTCGATAAGGAGTTAAAACAGGTCTCTCACATCTTCAGCAATAACATTTAAAACTGCAATCACTAATGTGAACTTCCCTGACATTATTTGGCTGTTGATAGCGCTAAGGTATGAAGATGAAAGAACAGAACTCATCTATGGTATACTACCAGGGGAGCAAACTCCCTCTTCCGAGTTAAACCTGCACAAAGAACAGGACTCAACGCACATTGTCGCCCAGGAGACAAGGCTTTTTGATTTTGATATTGAAATAGAGGCATTGTTCAGAGACATCTGTGTGTGAAATAATTATCTTGAAAATAAACACCAAGGTACAACTTTAAAAAAAAATAAACCCCCCACACACTGCACGGGCACCAGACCCTAAAGCGTCAGTTTTAAAGTTGATCGTCTCGGATTTGTTGTTTGCTGTAAAAGACCACAATTTCCTAATGGGTTCCCCCCCACACCCTAAAACTCTTTAAAAATACATAATTTGATGGTATAATTGTGCATACATAATCTCAAGTCTATTTTATTACAAAGGTCATTTTATAGCAATTAACTCCTAACAATGAGTAACTTTCCAACACCAGGGAGAGTCATTTTTACTGAAACATGTGTCGCAACAGCGATGTTTTCTTCCTACCCCCAAAACTTCTCTCAAAGTACAGGTCCTCTAAGCAAGACATGAAAGTAATTCCTTACCATTTTGTTCCTGCTCTTTAAATTCCTCCTAATGCAATGTAATCACAGTGGCCCCCATTTATGATCAAAATAAAAAAATATAGAAAATAATTTCAAAAAAGGTAGCTTCACATTGATTCAACTTCAATAACTTGGTCTACAAAATAGCTTAATTAGCCATTTGACATTATCTTCTTACTTTTACCTTTCGTTACAGCACAGAATTAGATTCACTATTAATGGACAAAGCAGCACTTACTATTGAGTATATAACCTTAAATACTTGATTAAAAAGTGCTATTTCCATTTACAGAGCTATTACTGCAGTCAGTAGCTTTTAAAGGGCTTGTTAATGGCTTACTCTTTTCATTCATCATCAAAATTAAAGTATTACTAGTGGACGTGTTTTATGAACTTAAGTAAAGAAATATGCTTATTCAGCTGTAAAGGCCCACTTGCAAGTGATACTTGCTCCTTAAAATGTATTTCTGCTATTCAGCGGTTGTAACGGTCTTATTAATGGAATAATAACTACGTGAACATTAGCATACCTTGATGATGGGATGTCCATTAGACTCATGACAAAGCAGAAGTTGCAGTTGTGCAAAAAGTTCACTGAACTTACTATGGGATGTCATAGGGCGTGAATGTGAATTTTTAAATAAAAACCAAAACCCCCGTAAAAACCTGCTTGTAGGTACTCTGTTTCATTTACAACGCAGCAAACAGAATCTAGTTTACAGGAGGTGAGGGGGGGAGCTTCCCGCTGTTAGGAAAATCGCATTCCTTAACTATTATATCAATTAGCTTTCATAGTATGACATTATATTAACTTTCCTAAGATACATGTATAGCTCACATTGTACACTGAATAGCTACACTTGAGTAAGCAAACCAAAGGATGCCAGCTCATCGTAAAGAGAAGGACAGCCCAGCCCTGGAGATAAGGACTTCACTTCTCAGAATCTTAAAGCTGTCCACCAAGGACAAAAGAGGTGCCTGGACAACCAAGATAACGGCAGCACCCTACCCCCTCTAATGTATCTTTTAAACCCTCCCATTGCCTAGCGTCGTAGGTAAGTACCTATAGCAAGATCAACTCCAGGGAGATCTATATCAACAGAGAAGCGCAGAGAAGGTGTGGGTTTAGGTATCTGACACAAGAGGTGCAGGGACAAGAGGGACTTCTGGTAGAGAGCACTGAAAATTAGCCATCAGCATTAAGGGGAAAAGCAACTGTAAAATCTTGTTTAGAGCTCTAGCAAATTTGTGGTAACTTTGCATTCTTACACATTTGCTAAGGTTCGGGCCAAAGCCCACACTCCTTACAGAGTAACAATTTTCTCTCCACTCCACTTCCTATTCAGTAGATATTTCCTGAGTCAGTATTACACAGGACACTGCAGAGAAAACAGACATGGATTAAAACGATAGAGAGAGTCTTTACCTCTCAAACACAAACATTCCAGGCAAGGAGAATTCATTCTGCACACATTTCAGACACGTAGTTTTTAAAGGGGTGGGGAGAGGTAAAGGAAGAAAAAAAACCCCAAATACTCCAATGTTCATCTTTTTACTTGGACGCATTATTTGCATCCCCCCTAATATATGCAAGCTCCTGCAGAATAGCTAGGTGTTATTATTCATTACAATTTTCTATTACACTGTGATAAATGACACCCCCGGGGTAGAGCTGCTCAGCGAATGCTTATTAGAGTCATTTAAGTAGGAGTTGATTTACCTGAAATAGGTTGTTTCATATAGCTATATGCCACAGCTATACAGGCCTGCCACTGCTGTTCTTTTCAGTGCTGGAGTAACTAGAGTTTAATTGAATTATAACTGTTCCACGTATGTATTACACTGTATCCTGTTTATTATATCTTACAAAATAAGACAGTACCAATTCCACGTGCTGCAGAGCTAGAATCCTTTTATTCTGTTTAGAGATTTTACTTTTTTTTTTTAGCTTCAAGTTTAACACAGGTTGTGTTAAAAAAAAGACCATCACTCTCTAGAGACAATTTTACAGAAGACAATCTGCAAGTTGTACTCGCCAGTTTCCCGCGTATCAAAAGTTGGCCTCTTTCACCCACATATTTCAAGATTCCTTTAATTCAGCACCCGGCTTATGCACAGATGCACAATACTGTCCACATAACGTAAGAGTTCACACAGGAATCTGACCAGAGCAGACTTAACTCCTCTTAGGGGCTTTGGCCTCGTCTTTCCTACTGCCATAAAAACACACAAATTAAGAGCATATATAAGGACATTTTGCTTCAGTTCATATCAATATGACAGATATTGAAGGCTATCAGTAGTCTGAATACAATCAAAGCAGTTCACTGTTTAAAACCTGCAAGTTTAACTCAGAAGATAATCTGTTGAGCAAATGAAACTATGAAACCCAGTGAAAAGTGAATGGAAGGTAAGAATAAAGAAATGTAAAAAGAAAATAAATTCTCCTACTGAACAAAGAAATCATACAGTTAGTGCTGCTAAGATTTCTTCACCATGTTCCTAAAATTATTTAAAAATAAAAATAAAAAATCTTAAAGCTGAAACACTTCATCAATGGCCACAGATTTAACACCAGGGTAATTTTCAGTGCTGTCTTTCCACCCCAGGTAGCAGAACGCGTCTCAAATTTAACAATTCTAAATTTTTTTTTGGTTCCCTTCTTAGTATTATCATCATTATCCAGGAAATATACATAAGCATTTACACTATATATGACCTATACAGTTCTGACAATGAAAGAGCTTTCATTAATGTACTTCTCACAGTATCAAGAACAAATCTCACACAGCTGAATTTTGTTTGATTGTATAACCGCCATAAAACGTTTTTAAGCATATCACAGGAGGTTTAGAATTTCCTTATGCATTACTAGTAACCCAACAATGTTTTCCAATTTATTCTGATTAAAAGTGAAAAGACGGAAAGTGAAAACCTGGAGCAAATAACATGTGAAATATAGAATTCAATGCTAAAGCAGTATAGACTATCTGAAGCTGAAGATCTTACTCCCGTATAAAATTCAGATGAGACAAACAGGTGGGGAAATAGCTTTGTACATCATTGTTTTCTCTGATGCAGAGAAAGCTGTCTTTTTTTCGGTTTTGGCATTCAAATGCAAGCGCCATCAAGGCTCAGCTCCAGGGCCAATAAAACTGTTTCACTGTACCAGAAGCCCCTGTGCTACTGAACGCTGGGAAAAAAAAATAATCTCATATAATAACACTGGACATCATAATGAAGCCAGTACACAAAAATTGTTCATGTGATCCTGTAGAACAAAAATTCTAAAGATAAGCAGGAGCAGCGTGCAATAGAAAATGTGAAGCAAAGCTCAACTTTTTAAAAAGACATCTGCGGTACCTATGGGGAGCACAGCTTTGCATAATCCACCTACTCTCATGTCAGCACAAAATCATCAACATACACGAGGATGCTAAAATTGTATCACCAATGTATGTGCATTATAACAGTACAAATGTTGACAAATAAGCAATTTTAAATAAAAAAGTAAATTTACTTGACAGATAACAGAAAACAGTAACCCTTGCATTCATCTGCTATTGACATTACTCTTTAAATGATCGTCAGCGTCAATTCACAGACCTAGTTACAGCAGAAGTTTACACCAACTTTGTCCAGCGTTTTAAATAAGTATTTTAAATGGAAAACAGTAATGAATTAAACTCTAGCTTTCTAAAGTAAACGAGTAAGCTAACAGCCAAAAAATATTCTGATTAGAATAGGTAAAGCAATTAAACTTTAACTACTTTTTAAAACAAATTCTTTTAGATGCTAATGCCCATTGTTTTCTCACTTAGTAAGTACAATTCTGTGTCACAAAAGGTTAGATGATTGCAAAGATTTAATTGAATGTCTAAAAGAAAGGGAAATGTTTCTTTAAAAAGCTAAGATGGACCTCTTACAACATTCCTACAGCAAAATATCCTGTAACAATAGAGCTGTGATTTGCTGAAATTAAAATGCTATTATGGTGGAATTAGGGCTTCAATATTTTTAGCAGCTTAAATAGGCCTTCCATTTTTAAAGGACATCTGATAATAGATAATTACATTTCATCTTAAAGAAACTGAGTTGTTTTCTGAAGGAAAAATACTCTTCTTTTTTCCATAGAGTTTAAAACATAGCCATCATTAGTAGCAGCAATACGCTTTAGGTGCCTGCTTCAGCTTTGGGGGATATATATTAGCATATAAATAGCCGTTGGTGGCTGCTTGATTCTACCTATTTTATTTTTCAACGTGGCATCAGAATGCACTTAGCAAGAAACCTGGGGGGGTCTAAGTTGTGTAATATGCTGGTTTTATAGAGGGGGCATCTTTTGCTATTAAAAATTCCCCTGTTCCTATGTTACTGGGTTTTCTTTATGTTTACGGCATCGTTTCAGTAGTCTAATTAATGAGTTCTAAAGAGCAATCTGTGTTAGAGGAAAGTGAACCGGTTTAAGCAGCAGCTCTTTTCTGAGAATACGGCAGTAAGTCAAAGTAGCGCATTTTCTATGAGATACAGTTGGTTATTTATTTTATATTTACATTAGATGTGCCTAAAATAATTTCTACCCTTTTTGTTGATGGAAAACAATGGAAAAGAAAGGGGTCGTTATTACCCTGCCAACATTACTTTCATGCAATACGTTTCCTCATGTGAGGCAGACAGGGAAGGAAAGCCACGAGCATTCCCTGTCCTCTGTTTCAGACTGACCTTCAAGATTTACTGCTTTAAAGTGTTAATCATGAGCGACACACGACACTTCCTGTGTCGCTAAGTGGATTGTAACAGCAGATGGAGAAACAGTCTTTTTAACACCTTTCCTCACAGCCAAAGAGGGGTGACTGAAGATAGACCAGAGGTGAGGCGGCAGCTCCGCGAGGAGAGCCATAAGGGCAAACATGCTTCAGTCAGCGCATTCTTACGAAGGAGGTGATGAGGGCCTGCAGCAAAACATGCCTGCCTGGTTGCATATGAAGACCCTTTATTGGATCACAACGCGCAACCGGTCCAATGGCATCTCTCAGCCTCCCACCCATCCAGGCTCTCAACACATACGAGCACTAGGCAAGACAGTATGGCCAACCCGAAGTCAGAAGCACAGTTGCACCCAACTCGGAACTGCCAGGCTGTTCCTTCACAATCACCCCAAGTATGCACCAGGAAAATGTACCTATATCTGGAGATGCAACAGACCCATTCAGGCAAATTCAGGGGAATTAAAGCATTACTCATGAAACATCATTAGGGTACATCAGCTTTGGCAGGCAAAAGCATAAAAATAAGATAGTCACCATTCAAAAGTAACTGACTTCTGATACAACACAGTCTAAGCTCCAAACTTTTCAGAATCCCTAGGTAACCACACATGATTTTCAACCATAGCACGGGACAGACGAGAGCCATACCCTTTCGGAGAGGTAGCTGCTGGTGGCAGCACCTAACACTCTATTAGGGGCTGGCATTCAGGTAACTGAATCCAACCGTTCATACCTATGTGTTTTGAAAACAGGAGCTATATATACACATCTCACAAGCTACGGATGCATGCTTTTTTCCAGCAAATAGCATCCGTCATGTTCTGAAAGGTTTGTTATAATTAGAAAGCAGCCAACACTCCAGGCAGCGCTTTCATGAACACCACTTTTGAACATTCTGTCTGTCAATACTAAGCCCTTCTAATCGAAGCTTAGAATCTTCCTTCCTTGCCTCACTTCTTCATTTTGGTCTTAGGCAAAGTCTCCATTAATCAACAACAAAGCAATTAGAGAATCATGGAATCGTTTAGGTTGGAAAAGGCCTTTAAGATCATCATGTCCAACCAT
>RSEF01000023.1:4230009-4250028 GCA_003993805.1 Himantopus leucocephalus | reverse complement strand
CATTCACCACAACTCCTTAGGCCCGGCCACCACACCAGTTTTTACCCAATTAGGTCCACAAGTGGCAAAATAAAATATCTATTTCCTTGCACCACAAGTACCAGTATTTGAAATGCTGATTGAAAAAGTACAGAAAGAGATTTTCAGATCGGGCTGATTAAAATGGCCATTAAAAGTGTTACCGTTTAATTATAAACAAAGCATTGGAAGATATTAAATACCAGTCCCATCAATTTTAAAATTATCATCTCTCTCTCAATTAATCAAGTCAAAGAAAGGTCAAAGACCTCTATCTTCTAACAAACACAGTTCTTGATTCATTACATTAGTCAAAAAATTTTAGATTGTAAAAATGTGGCATAACACTACTATTTTATCTGCATCATTATAATTTTTAAATATGTTATTTAATCTCCATGACCTTTGCATTACAGTTTGTACTGAATGAAGCAGGGCCAACACCCTGCAAATGAAACAGCAACCATAACCAGTCACTTCAGATGTCTCCTCTTTATTAAAAGGGCTGGTGAAAAGAATTATTTTTTAAATTAGTAAAGCCTACTTTTATGGGTTTTAAGTAACTAAACCAGAACTAAAATAGATGCACAGTAAAGGAAGAAACATGGAAGTATAGTAACAGAACATTTAAAATATTTTAATTCTTTCTTAAGAAGTTTAAAATAGAGATAAATGCCTGAAAAAGTATACAACAAAGGCTGACAATGCGATCAGTTAGCTGTCTGGTCAGAAATATCGCACACCTGCAACTTAATTCCTTCACTAGCCAGAGATGTAGTTTTTGGTTAGTATTATGCCAGGAGGCACAGCAATATCACAGCAGCCAAAAAGACCCAGATGGGAAAAAAAAAAGAAAAGATATAATAGAGGATTACAGCACACTAAAAAAGCATAAAATTGGAATTCTATGCTGTTCCCAGAAAACAAATCTGGATTGTTTGAAAATACCAATTTTTTTCACCGCATGCAATCACAGAGTTTACTGAAGTACAATATCATTAGAAGATTCCTCAAGAGAAAATAGTGTTGTTAGGTTTATTTCCTAAGCCCAATATGAAAGCCTACCTTGAACTTCAAATAATAATCAACACCATCAATAAAATTTAAATAAGACGAATGAAAAAGGATCTTTTTAAAATACTTTATAAGAACTGAAACATAACTCAGTACAGTCTAACAGAGCAACAAACAATGCAGAAGTTTATAGTTTCACCACACGTATTAGAACCCACTTCAGAATCAGAAAAAGGCAAGCTTCAGCACCGCTTGCACCACTTATTTATCAAACCAATCTACATTGTTTCAGTGAGCTTTCAGATATCTGTGCAACAGAAAAAGGTATCTGGCAACTGTTTGTTGAGGACTTCTGCTACAATAACAGAGATGACTTCACATCACCCCCTAGGCAAAGCTACAAGTATCAATCAGTCCTGGTGGCATTTTACAGAGCAGCTCACAGCACAAGAAATCTACAAGCTGCTTCAAATTTCTTCCAAAACTACTTCTTTTCGTACATCTTCTAGAGCAAATTAAAAAAAATAAAGAAGAAGTTTTGCCATTTTTATCCATCAATACCCACTTACGAATACAGAAAAGCTTACCTGGCAAACCAAACCTCACCAGGAAGGGTTGCTTAAGCTGAGAAGAATTTATGTGGGTTGCTAATTATTGCTCTGAAGAGGAATATGGGCTTAACGGTTCAGACTGGCTGACAGCTTCAATGGTTTAGAAAGAGGAAGGCTAACACTGAAAGTGCAAACTGGATAACTGAGAAGTATGGGACTTCAAAAATAAAGAGAGTTTCATGATTTTCAAATGCTGAACCAACAAAGACAAATATACACTATGGCAAGGCTGAAGTCATTAAAAATTGGTATTTTCTGATTTAACAGGTATCAGGTGAACATTCTTATACTACTGCATCATTTTCTTGAAAAATAAAATAGTAAAAAAAAGTATACCAATGGTGCGATCTATCTCAATTTCTAAAGTACTAGCTTTTAAAATACATGTTGTATGTACAGGAAGTCAGTTACTTATACGGGAGGATCAGAGACCTTCTAATGACTTGAGCAGAGGAAAAAAAATAAAAAGGTGAGTGGGAGGCCATGATATCATAAGATGGTTTTGTAATTATGAACAAACTACAGCAACCTTGAATTTTACACAGGTCATATTGCAGTACAGCTGTCTCTAGGAGAAAGTTTTTATTAGAAGCTAACAAGCATTAGTTATTTGGTTCAGCCAAAAAGTCACTTCAACCGCCACTCCACACCCTAACCCCCAAAATCAGCTCGATCTACTTAACAGAACTGTGGTCCTCCTATTTAAAATTCTGATACAAAATTAAGTGGGATTGGCAACTGATAACCAAAGTATACGGTTTACAGTAAAACTAGGGTTTGCATTTTTATTGCATCTGTCACTTTAATTATAAAAATAACCACAGATTCTGCAAACCATTAAAAAATTCAAAGAAAATTATGAAGAAAATAAATCAGGAAGCCGCTCTTCCAACAGGCTTCATACAAGCAACAGATGTGGTTAAACAAAGTTCAGGATGACGACAGACTGGGAGTCTGACAGAAGACTGCTGTCAGCAGGGCCCAGCGGTCACCATGGGCACCTTGTTCCTCATTAAAATGCCAGATACAAACTCCTGTTACCAGAAAGGGATACTGCTTGTGCAAGGTCAGCAGCTTCAGCATGCAGGAACATCATAAAATCTACAGATAAAACTAGTTCTTAAAATATCAGCTTAACATCCCGATAGTACAGGGGTTCAACAAACATACCAGAAATCTCATCTGCCAAACAACACAAGGCTTGTCTATGATAAACGTCACAACGGTGGTGGTTTTGTCTTCAAGAGGCTTGTGAGCTCGTTATCAACTGGTTAGTTCACATAACTAAGAAATTATACTGGGAACATTACTGTTGATGGTACAAATCAACAACACATAACAGAAATGAATTCCAAATGAATCAGATCTCAATTCTTCCTAAGGCATATCAGAACGACCACACACAACCAACACAAGCAACAACAAAAGACTTGAAGATGACATCCATGTCTGGGAAACAATACATCTGAACACAATTATTTCTCATGTGTTTGAGGTAGTCTGTACATTGAGATTTGTATTTTATGTACTTACATAGAATTAAGTACTTATTTATATATTGCCATAGTACTTGAGCTTTCAGATCTGATAACTTATTGTGAAAAACATGCAAAACAAGTTTAGCTGTCTAGCTCCAAATTTCTAGCCTGCATTGACATACTAATGAAGAACAATAGAGCCATGCACTTCCCTTTGACAGCTGTACCCAGGAGAGTTTAAGGGACAAAACCAACCAACCAATCAACCAGAAACACAACAACAACAAAAAAACCAAACATCAGATGCAATTTAGATTTGTATTTCCCAGACCAGGAATATTTTTCATGTACAAACATTCTACCCTTTCAGAAAAATCTCACAATAATGATAAGGTTCTGTAATAATTATACCATAATTACTTTCATACAATTTCTGTAACAGTTAGACAAACATTGGCCTAATGATCAAAAGTATGGAAGTCCCACAAGAACAAGGATTTAACAGTGCAGTACGACAATGCTTCTAACACTGTACAGCTTAATCAACGTAACTGTGAAGCTAATTTTGCAGACAGAGTTATGTTGTTTTACATCTCAACTTACCAGATACTGCTCTATCTGTAGCCACCTAATGAGAGATGAAAACCAAATGGGAATCAAACAAGGGCGATCACAGGCATCCTTGTTCAAGTGAACGCACCTTCAAAGGAGCCATCACACGATAGCTGAAGTGCTCTCCCGTGGCAGAAAAGCTCAAGGTGGTGTAACTATGAAGCCATTGTATGCGATAAATCAGGCTCATCTTATAGAAACAGTGTGCATTCCCTGCTTATAATGAGACAATCTTCCCCTGCATGGGAGAAGCTAACAATAGAAGTGTCTTTGATGTGATTCATGTGAAGCTTTATTTTCAATTGGAGCAGCTTTGTTGCAGGCCCTAGCCCTTTCATCTCAAAGAAAACTCTAACATGTTTTACCTGAAAACGTTGGGGATTTTAATAGGCATTCCCAATTAATCTGTCTAGATAAACAAACATCCCAATCAAATAAAAAAAACATTCGTCTGAAAGCCATCTTCGTTTATTTCCCTTCCTGAGATAAAGTTGAGAGGCTACAGATTTCACAACTGATTCTATTATGCAGATCCGTACTTTTTGCAAGCATGCGCATTAGAAGAAAATATACCTACAATCAGAAACATTTTTATTGTGATGTGGAGTTAACAAAAACCCTCACAAATTCTTTTAAAATAAATTAAGAATATTTGTAGGCTGCAGCATCTGTCCCTAAAACTATTTAATCACCTTCCACCTATAAACAAGATAAGCAAAAGCACTAACTGATAGGATACTTCTTAAGTTCTGAATTACCTTTTAACATCTGTTAAGAAAAACTTAATGACACTTTGTAAACTATTGAACACAGGGGAATAACAAGGTTGTTTTCTGCAGCACTCATCATTAACTTCAGTACGAGCAGAACAAGACCAAAGGTAAAACTTCCATAGACCTCAGTGAGTTAAGAATTAAGCCATCAAGGAGGCTTTTCTGTTGTTGGGGTTTTTTTTTAAATTCTGTTTGTAATCTCATTGTAGCAAAGAAAGATGCAACTGACTGGTAGAAATGGTCAACAGATGCAGAATAGGAAGGGTTGGTTTGTTTGTTCTTCTTAGGGTTTTTGTTTATTTATAAAGGGCTTTTTTCCCCTGAAGCACAACAAAACTGTTAGCAACTTAAGACAATACGTAGAATAAAGTTACTTATTCATTTCCATTCAGTTGTGCCTTTGCCCTGATGCCTTAGACTTGAAAATTTTACTTTAGAAAACAGCACTATCAGTAATACTATCTCTCCTAAATGTTCAAGATTTATTATGAAATTGTTAAATATTTAGGAATGATCACTGTACACAAAATCCATAGGGGCAAAGAACTGCAAGAACTACATGTAAGCAAAATATTCTCATATGATAAGTTTTTTGCAGAGCCAGGTCCTCTATGAAGGACTGCTGGTAAATTTCTCAGTTATGTGATGGATATATTTTTAATCACAACAACAACAACAAAGACATTTGAGAAATAGGCTTTGGAATTGCAAATATCCAAGCATTAACTTCTTCACGGTCATCAGAAGTCAGGCTAACATCATTTTAGACAAGTAAGTTTTCATCTTCCCTCCCTCCTGCAACAGCAGACCAGTCTGCACCGAATGCACTAAGAGTTAAAGAGTTATCAGTGCTTTGGCAGAAGAGTAGAGACAAGTGATGAAGTAGCTTGCCAAAGCTTCAGAAGCACCTTTCCGCGCCTGCCCCAAACCTCCCAGGTCCCACGCCAGGAAGACCCTCAGACTCTGTGACTGGATTTCTAATAAAGAATCTGGGCTCTACACAGTGCTACTCCCACAAGATTCCTACATATTTTGTATGTTCACTGTTACTGTGATTGCCCTTACCACAGTCTTATTACCACTCTCCACATGAAATAACTCCTTCAACTTAATTTGAGAAAACAAACCAAAGGCACAGACCAATATACAGAACAACATTAAAATGTGCTTTACAGAGACAAAAACAGAGGAGAAAAAGCCATGCAAGGGATGAACCAAACCATCACTCAGCACTTCCCATGCTCCCCAAAGCATATGAACACTACAACTATATTTCTACAGTTGTCCTTACTTAACTTGGGATTTAAAAAAGTAAAAAAAATAATAATAAAAATATAGGTTTGAAATCAACTCTAGAGAGAGTTAGGCAATTTAAGACTGCTCTGACAATAGCACAAACACCTGACCTGCATCACTCCAGCTTACATTGGTGTAGGGTTTTTCTCCTGTTGGAAGGTAACTTGGTATTGTATTGCAAAAGCAACCAAGAAACGTATTTCACATTCTATTGACTGAATGGCTGGGAAATGTACTGCCAAGATAGACAAGTCTCCTGAGTGCAAAAACATCTGTAATTGTAATTAAACGATACAGTGCTGGTAGCATCTGTTTCCTCACATCTCTGCAGGGCTTATGTGTAGCACTTAAGGTGATCCCAGTATATTGGTCAAAAGGGTTAATTATTCTACAATAGGAAGCAGAAAAAAAGTAACACTCTGAGTGGAAAAGTATCACTGAAGAAATGTACATTACCGAATCAACGGCCAGCAATTGAAGAACAGATTCACAGCAGGCTGCTAATGATGAGACAAAGATTACAGCTAGACACATCTTGCTGCTAAGGACACCAACGCAGAAATAATAACGCTGAGGTAGCACATGCTAGAATGGATGGTGTAAACAAAAAAAAAGAGAAGATGGAAAAAAAGATGCTCTCAGCTGATACTTATTTATTCTACTAAGTATTTTTAAGTTCTGTGAGTTAACCATAGTGGGGGGGTGGGGAAGGGGGAGCTTCTTTCTGATCACAATTTAACAGATGAGGGTTTTTTTCCCCCCTCTCCTTAAAAATCATCTCTATAGAGGTCTGTGTTGCATAGCAGTCCATAAAACTTAAGGGTTTTTAAAGGGTCATGTTCACAGGGCGAGACACATGTATTCTGTTATGACTGTTGAACTTATAAAAATGTGTCATTTTGAATTGTGAAGATGAAGTATAACACAGTGAGATATGTTCAGTTTCCTAATGCCTTAAGAATATTTTGTTCACTGTATAGTTATCACACACTTATTCCTGCAAGGCATGCTGCTTCTTGTACGTGTCAGCTGAAACGACAGCAGCCCTGTTCAAAGACAGATGATGTACCTCCTGCTGTGCTAGCAAACAGACACTCAACAAGACTTGACTTTCACTGCTAACAGGCATGGGCACTGAACTTTGCAAATGAAGCCTCAGACTGAAAGAATGTGTCCAAAAAGCCCAAAGCTTCAGACTCCAAGTCGTAGTCTCTGCCTCTCAGCTTGATTGAAGCAGCTCTCTCAGTTGGCCTTGTTCTTTCCAGATCTTTAATTCAAATTGTGAATCAAGGAAAGATTTGAAATGGGAAAAGACACACAACCTGACTACTGACAGTCAAAAACGTAACATTCTGGAAAATCAACATTGGTTTTGTTTAATGGAAGAGTAATGTGATTCCCCCTTAAAATGGGGACAACAAATTTGCTTTAGTTTTCCAATATTATAGCATCATATTACATAAGAGGTTTTTCATATAGACTTTGGAATGACTGAAATAACTTTGCTTGTTGAACTTGATTTCTTTATAGTAACACAGAATTTCCCAGTTAATTTATCTCAATAATGACTCGGAAGGCAAGGAGGGAGACTGTCAAGGACTGTTTCCCAGAACTGGAAGGATGACAGCAATTGTGCACTTATATCAACCATTACTTAAAACAGCTGGAGCCTGATGACCGATGAGACATTCTTAAAACAAACAAACAAAGCAAAACAAAAAACACAACCCAAAACTTCCTCACCACAGTTCTAATGGCATTTGGTAAAAGACTTATTCTGAAAAAGGCAACCAGGAGAAAGCAGCACAGCATTCTTGATCTCTCAAGGAAGATCTCTATTATGCTTAGTAGGTTTAAAGAAATTTGAGTAAATTCTTTAGCCAAAACCATTCCCTAATAAATGAATGAAACCATGGTGGGAATTTTTTTTTAGTCAGCAATTCTCTAAAATTGCTATCATTAAAAGGAAAAAAAAAAGACATTAATAAGTGTTTGTGTCTTATAGATATCTCAGAGCACAAAATATAGAGAAACAGAATTTGATTCTTCTATTTACCACAGCGTAAACCAAGAGCAACTCAGAGGAACGCAGTGTAGATATTCAAGTGTAAATTGGTTTAAGTTTGGAAGCGAATAGAGCTGCATCAAAAGGGCGCAGGGAGGGTGACATCTTTCTTTTCAATAGAGTTTCATAGTTTCATAAATAACAGTGGTCATCCATCCCTACACAATGATTGCTTTCACCTGATTAGTCGACTGCAAGCAAATTTGGCAGAGGAATTAAGATCCAAAGTTCTATCCAATTTCATTTAAAAAAAACCCCAACAAAACAAAACCCAGCAAAAACAGCCATGCCCAAAGAAAACAAACAAACAAAACCAAAACCCAACAGCTAGATAGAGGAAAAACATTCAATTTGTTGCCCCCATTGAAGTATATATTGGGTATAAGTCCTTTCTTATAGGATTCAAATTAAAAACATATAAAAAAGAACATACACACACTGCCGAATCAGGATACTTAAAATTAAGGATTCTGTAAAACTGCACAGTAGCCCCTGGATTCTCACATACAAATAATAAAAACCAGCCAATTTAAAAGCTTATACAAATCTTCATTTAGATGTATAATAAAGCATACCATAAAAAAAAGCAACTGAAAGCAACGAACAACAAGACAAGCAATAAATGATGACCTCTATGTTTTCATAAAAATGTCTGCCTTTGTTTTTCAAAAAAATCATCAACAGACAGATGGATTCTCTTCCATTTTTCCATTCTCTGGCAAACTGATTTGCCTGTTTGGCATATCATTAGGAAGTGTGGGGTATTTACTGATTATGGTATTAGGAAACTAATACAAATGAAGAAAAAAGAAATAAAGCTCAGTCTTTTTTTCCATTTGCTATGCAGAACACTTGCTTGCTAAACACTGCCATTAGGCTTAAATTCAATACTGAATATGAAGGAATTTATTTATCAGTCCCAATTAGTGTCCATTTATTCTTTGATATTCTGGTTAGGGGATTCCTAAGATTAGAATTTATTATAAAAGAAATCTAAGTAAGAATTTTTTACCAACACAAATTGTAGAATTACCACCTGAAGGTAACACAAAAAAAATTTATAAAAACAAGAGATAGTTCTTACTAGAGAACCAACTTCCTCTTTTACAGCCCTGTATCAGGAGTTCACAGCTTTAATCCATGCATTCTTGAGAGGAGCTGATACCTGACAAAGTCTATACTTGGAGGAAAACATTTAATGGCTCAGAAAAAGTAGAGCAGTAGCTGTGTTTTCTAGGAGTTCAGGAAACACTGCCACTCCACAGAGCAAAAAATCTCCTGGGATTTTGAAAGGAATGGATAGAATAGTGCTGATTGCAGTGTACTCACTTTCCTTAAAGGCAAGATAGAGCCAATATGCAAAATACACAGATTCTATAGATTTGTGATTGCTCTAAATAATAAAATCTAATCTAGTAATTACAAATTATAACTTGCTTACTGTACAAGAGACCTTGGGTTACACATAGAAGAAATTATAAATCTCTTTGTTTTGCCTATTGACAATTGTATTGTCTCACAACCGTCAAATGCCCGACTTTTTCATGAAGACTTGTTTTAAATGTCTTAAGTGACAGGATTTCACCTTTTTACTTAACGTATCATGCTATCTATAGTCATAGTCATGCACAGCTGTGGGTTAAAAAGTTTTTGCCATTCTCCAGCTCAGTCTGCTGTCTACCTATATCTCTGTGATTAACCATAGAATCTCTTCTCTCTTTCTCTTGCAGAAAGCCAGAGAATACTAAAAGCTCCTGCAACAAGACAGAAAGGCAGCGATACCCTTTCTCACAATCAATTTTTCTTAAGGTTTACAGACCTCCAAATCTGAAGACCAACCTGCAGTTTCAAAGTGAGGAAAGTTTATATCCTCATATAAGTTTTCTAGACTGTTGTTACACTTCGGAGTTAGAAATTCAGCCTGTTCCCGTGTTCTGGTGCTACTAGCAAAAAGTCAACAATTTATGATGGCCCTCTATTTTTCCTTATTTGAGGCTGATGGAGAACAAATGCTTGACACCAAGAGACTGTTGTTATTTGGGAAGTCTGAAATTGAAACATTTTAGTTTATATAGACACCTTATTTGATAATTTTGTGATATTTTATGTTTTGTTTCTTGTTGCTAAATATCAGCGATCTTCCCTTATAGTGCAGTATCATCATGGCCATATGTATTTCAGATGCAAATGCCTGGTAAGAAAAGAAAGTCCAACAATGACAGTGTTTAGTTCTAGGCAATAAAATGAAACAGATTATTTAATCTTAAAATGAAAATTTAAGCCAAACATCTAGACCGAGGAAGAAATGATCAAGTCAATTATATTCACACCCAACTTGTAAACTATTTACCTGTTGAAGATGTGCCTGCTTAACGTTCCAAAGACTTCATATTACTGCATTCCTCTAAAAACAAAAGCGTTTGACTGTATCAGACATACTCAACAGGTTTAGATTTAGGTTGAAGCAGAAAAACAGCAAAGCAGCAAACCCCCTTGGGCTACAGAGATAATGCAAGAGTACTTATGTGTCCTATAATTCCATATATTCCCAGCAAGCACTAAGATGAACATTTTGGACAATTTTACCCCAAACGATACCTAACTTTCCATTTGTAAGTATTGCTTCCCTATTGCAACAGGTTAGAAAGGGGAAAACATACATGATGCAATTTTCAAAGATGGTCATAAATCTCACACAATCATTAAAGTTAGTAAGATAAAAAGATGAACAAGATTTTTGAAAATAAATCCAAAATCAGGTAAGAGGCAAACCAGAATATTTTAGAAAAAAAAAAATATTATAGAAGTTAGGGAAGTTATTTAGTTTGGCCTTTAATTCACTTGTATTTTAACTAGAAAAGTAGCTTTGTTAGCTTTGTGTTTTTATAAACATAGACCAAATAAATGTCATTGTATAACAGATCACTCAATAACTATGTAGAAATGTCAGAAAATTCAATTCTATCAAGCTTTTTAATTTACACACATAGAATGATTCAAAAGTCATTTTTATTTGGCGGCTTTGAAAAATACACTTCTAAACCATGTCAAGCTAAGCTGCAACTTGACTAACATTTGAACCCTCGCAAGCCTCATCCTACCTTTCAAGTGACAGTGCACGTGCCAAACACGAATTTCCTAAGCTTTAAAGAACCACACAGTAAAAAGGTCAGTCAAGACTACAGTTCATTTGGTGAAGAGGAATCAGAACCGGACAAACCAGTGATAGAAAAGACTTTTCAGAGGGAAATTGCAACCGATAAAATCAGGTGTAAACAAAACACCTTTCCTTGTTATAACCGGCATTTGACAATGCTGTAACCATATTCGAATGCATTAATATCTCCACGTGTATTTTATTAGAAACTATTCTAAAATACAACTTGAAGATGCTCACATCCAGAGCACTCTAATGCCCACCCACGGGGAGCACAGTGATCTTGGAAGCCTCGACCTCGAACTCAGCTGTGTAAGGGATCTTCTATACAGAACTGCTTCACTGAAGCTAGTACGTGTTTTTAGCATACCATGTACTTCCTTCCTGGCCTGGCAGGAGCAGCAGCAGAGATTTTAGCACCACGGTGCAGCAAGAGAACAGTCACAGACAGATGGAAGCTAACCAGGCCTCTCCACAGACAAGCTTTCTATTGTGGCTGAATCCATTTAGATGTCTTCATCTACCACAACACACAACCCGTACGTGAGGATTAGCTGATCGCTTAAAAATAACAGACAAAGGTATTAAATTTTAAAAAAAAGCAAACTCAAAATTTAAGTATTGTATCTATCATTACAGACCATAATAAGGGTTATTATGAAAAGAAGCCCAGAGGAAGAAGAGGAAGCCTCTTCCAGTATTTCGTTCGTTCTACAGGTGATAGCTTTTTATCTAGCCAGGCAATCCAGAATGTATAGTTACAGAAAATGGCAGAGAGGGATTCAAAACGAGAAAGGAAATGGGAACAAAATTTGACATAGATCTCCTCTACTTAGTACAAAATATCTGTTTAGCAAAACAAGACCCCACCTTAGAGCTTCACAAACAAGTGCAAAAGTAACATCCTCAAAGTAAAAGAAACATGCACCATAAAGAACTATTGGAGCACCTATGGGAATTTGTTGGAGCAGCAACTCTCTTCCTTCTAGCATGAGACCACAGAAAAGAAAAAAAGTAAGTAATTACAAACGGACCACAGAATTTCTTCTTATATGTGTGGTAGGGTAAGACCTACTTCCCGCTAAATGGAAACAGCTCAGCACCTTATGTTCCACAACTGCAATTTCATACAGGGTTTAGTTAAACATATTCTGGATACACTAATATAACTTAAAAGAAAACAAAACAAAGAAGAAGTATTATACCCTTAAATCTTCCCAAATATTGAAGGCTGCTAATATTATGCTAAGAAATGAGACCCACAAAAGTTTAATGCTGTTTGCACTTATTTTCATAGAACAAATAATCTATAATTAGGTAAAGTGATGAAATACATATGTTAAGCATGCTACGATACATTTCCCTACATGTTTCTACCTTACAGAATTCAGAACAAATTTGGTTTGACTTTATTGTTTAAGTACAGTTTTACGTTACAAATCAATTACCAGTTTGCAGTGCCTATTATTAAAATCTAGGAACTACAGATTATGATCTCTGTCAAAAAACACCTATATTTCTACTATAGTATCACAAACCTGAAGGGATAATACCACATGACTGAAGTCAAATTACATAGTCTTTCAAGTATTCTTTCTGGATTTGGAAATATTAAAAAAGCAACAATTTGTTACCTGAACATTCAAAATACCAATACACAGAGAAAACGGTGCAGGATTTCTACTTTGCCAACAAACAGAAAGACAGACTAATTAGATAAAGCCACGCCAGTGTCGTGGTGTACAGCACTTTGTTCAGCCACAGACAGGTGAAGCCATCCCACCGTGTGTGGATCTCTGCACCACCACTGGAAAAAAAACGGCAGTTGGGAAAACGGCTGGCTAGTAATGTATTAAAAATCCCACCTGACACGATAAATGAAAGAGAATAAATGTATACAGCTAGTGAAACTTGCAGGGAACAGGGGGAGACTTCAAGACTTTTGCTGACAGTGACTTCCCTGTCAGCGGCCCGTCGCTCTCGGAGGCAGCTGTCAATCACGGCCCGTCCTCCTCTCCCCGAGGAGTTCACCGCGCCCGCAGACAGTTGTGGAATAACTGCTCCTGGGCGTCAGAGCGGCAGATGGAGTGTATCTGTCAATCATTGTCACTAATTATTAGCTTCTGTCACTCAGAGCCAGGCAACACATCTCCCCCTGATCCTCTGTGATTTGATCTGCTACGCCACCTCAGAGACAGACAGTTCAACCTTTCATTATGTGTCACGCGCGCAGCGCTCTGCTGGGTTGGCGCTCCTCACTCAGTGCTCCAGCAGAATCCTGCTTTAGCCGCTCGACGTTACAGGGAGACGCCGGCATGAAGGACACGCTCAGCGCCCAAACGCAGCGGTCACTCATTTCCTGTAAACATTCTGAAGCCAGAGAAGCATGGAGACAGCACTCTCCTAAGTTCCAACCAAGGGAAAGAAAAGAATCTAAATATAAGCCAAGTAACTTGGGGGTTGGACTAGGTGATCTCCAGAGGTCCCCTCCAACCGTGACCATTCTGTGATTCTGTGAACTCAGATTTTCACATGATAAGCTGCCCCTTGTAATTTACTAAAATGTTAATTATCTTATCTCAAAAGACTTACTCTGAAGAGACAATTTCTTCTAATGGCAGTTATTTACAACGGTTAGTAAGGGTAAGGGGGGGCAGATCAGACAAGAAGGATCCCCCCTTCCTTTTCCATCGGCCAGAAAAATGCCTCAAAATTATCTCTGGTGATTTCTGATTGATCTTATGTTTGCCCACATTTTCGATCTTGGAATTATGGGTACTTTTATTAAAATTCCATGCAGCAACATTGGCTGTGCTCACTAAAGGAAAAGGATCAATAACTGAAACATATCACTGCAGGAAAAACATATTCTCTCTCTCTCTCTCTCTTTATATTTTCAAGCATGCACTTGGTATCACTCTAGGAATCCTACTAAGCCAAACCCAATGCAGTATCCCAAGGCTGGTCAAGAACATTTATTATGCATAGTTTGTGATATAGAAGAAATCATAATGCCTTCAGTACTTAAAATTCTATAAATCCAAGAGGCTCCAGACACCCGGTTTATAAAACCATAAAATTTCATAATTTTTCTTTAAGCATCTCTGCTTTGGGAAAAGTCTCATGCACAGACTTATTTAAACAAAAACATCCCTCTGCAGTCTCTCCGTCTTTTTTAGTATTGGCAAAGTCGTTAATGATGATAAGATCTGTTCAGGCATGAAGTTGTATGGATTTTTAACAAACTACTACTGCTATATTCTAATATACTGCATTCTACCATATTCTAATACAAGAAAATGCAAAAAGGCAGATATCAAAAAGGGATTCAAGTCACAGGTACAGATTAGGGGACAAGATCTTGGGAGAAGAACGCTTCCAAGGACTTAAGGAAGCACTCCAATTTAAGCTTCCACTGAAGCTTCCACTGCAATGTTGTGGGAAAATGGATGAAAGCAATAACTGGGTGGATAGAAGAGAAGACAAGACAAGGGGAAATTATTCCATTATTGCAGTTTGCATCAACTACTCAAAGCAAGTGTAACACAAGTTCTTCTGGTGTTCCTATTTAAAAGGAATAACAGAGACTTACAGAAAGAACCGCACTACTACAAGAGACTTGCAGAACTCAGTATTTTTTGTTCATGAAAAGACTCCAGGAACTAACATCATCATCATGCAGAAGGATCATCATGGAAAGAAAATGACAAATATTCTGCAGGCTTTTGCAGACTTGTCTAAAAAAGAAAGTAAACAGAGGTAAACACGTACAAATAAGACCTAGGGTGAAAAAACCCAAACACCCCACATCACCACTTTTTAATAATAGAGGTGATCCAGTTTAAACAGTGGATTGTCCACAGTCTTTTGATATTTTCAAACATTTTCCTCTCCAGACAACCCAATTTACCTGAGCTCAGTGCATTTTTAGAAAAATTAATGGGTTCAAGAAGGCATTAATGGTTGAAATACAGTATTAGCCTTTCCCATTGCCATTGCTATGTCTTTAAGTTTCCTGAGAAGTTATTAATTTTCAAGTTTTTAAAATTTAAATAGTTCAGAATTGGTAAGATGTTGTTCTCACCTTAAGTTCTATTAAGTCCTTTATCCAATACCACTTAGCCTGACTACAACATCTCAATAGCTAGCTACACCACTTTATTTCCTTCACTTCAATTAAAAAAAAAAGTAACCAATAAAGTTCAAATCTTAGAGACTCATGCTAGACTTGAAAATTCTTATGATTGCACTCACAAGTTTAAACAGTAGGTTCTTCATTCATTATCCTCCCCTTTGAATAGTAGATGACTTTTCCATACCAAAGGATACAGATCCCAACCAGCCCAAGGTTCAGTAATTCCCTCCCCCCAATAAAAAAAACCCCACCCAGCAAAAAGAAAAAGAGAGTTATTTAGGTATTTGTTTTTAAACGCTCAGAACAATTTTGATAGGTCTACTCAAGATCCTTACCCACTTCTCTCTTAGAATACTTCTGACTCAAACACAAATCAAATTTCAAATTGATAAACAAAAGAAATAAAAGGAAGACATACCCAAAACAGGGAACCATAATTGGAAATTGCATAGCAAACTGATATTCCAAATCTTGGAAAATTTTAATCTATTTCCTCATACACACCCATTTAAAAAAAGATACATTTAAGTGCCTCTAATTATAAAAAGAGCCCATGAGACTATCTCTATTTCCTCCCGTTTAGACCCTGACCATTTGCTGTCATTACAGCTCAAAGTACATTTAATTTCCTTTTATAACCTTTGACAACAAGAATCACTAACAGTATTTTAGTTGAATAAACTTTTATAAAATATTACAATCAAATCAATTGCATTAACACATTTGAACCTCTAAGTTCAACACAGTGGAAAACACAATACTTCTTTATTATATCAGCTGTCTGGTCATATATAAATCATCTATAAGTAAAACCAAAAGTATTGAGAGTGCTATTTATCCAGAGTTAGTAAAAGGAATTATCTGACAGCTGAAAATGAAAAACCACTAATAAGCATTACAGTGTATTGAAAAGTTTAAACAATGTGATTAAGGAAACTTTTGCAATAATAAGGAGTGTATGTGATTCTATTTTACCTTGCTAACAAAATTCCTCTGGGATTTCTTATTCTGTTATACAATAACTAAACTGGAATATTACATTAAACAAGTCTCACATTCTACCTGTATTCAGAATATATTTAAAATTAAGAGATAATGTTCTTTCATCGTATTGCACTTCACAAAACCATTCATATTTTCACTCACATTATTTGCCCAAAGCAATAAACAGAACAGAAGGAAAGTCAAAAAGCCCAAACTAATGCTTTGGCCATTTAGAGGCTTAAGAGATGCACTATACATTTAAAGTGTCTTCTATAAAGTTTATTTTTAAGGGATGAAACAAGGAATTCTTTAGAAAGACTGTGTAGAAAACTCAGTGAGGTAATACAGTGAAGAGACGGCAGAAAATAGTGCATTTACCATACACATGTCCTGCTGTAAGAGGGCAGTAACAAAGAAAAGCATGCAGTGTAATCCTACAGGAAACAGACAACATTGAAAAGGAAAACTTCAGTACAGGTAATAATTAGGTTGTCTATACTGTTCACTTAGTGATCAGATAATTCAAAACAAAACAAAACAAACAAAACAAAACAAAAAAACCCCACACACAATACCGGTCAAGTTGTATCTGGGAATAACATGCAGATAAGAGTGAGCAAAATTTGTCACTTATGTTATTGCTGTGGTCAGCAGTGATTTGACCCTATCAAGTAACCAAAATATTATCAAGATACAAAAATTAGACCAGATGATTGCCACTGCAATGGAAGGTCTGACAGCAACCCCACATTGTCACCTAGAAAACACCACACTCTATAAATATTGTATTCCCAAATTATACAGAATTACAGAGTTTCTCTATATTTGCATTAAGCCTAGGTTTTAAACTGCACTTACGTTCCTTATTTAATTTTATTTAGGGCACTATTTGCAAGTATTCAGTGATGAACACAATGTTCCAATAACTGCTTTTACCTGGTGCAGCCAACGTGCCATTTGCACTGTACCAACTGGCAGCTTCACTACATCTGAAGCAGAGACAATTACCTAACGTATTTAAAGTCAAAATCCTTGAATTTAAAGTTTTCCATAAATTTGTTCAGTATGTATATTGAAATCTGTACGTCATTGACAAGTATTCTGGCCATACAGGTTGCAATTTACTATTCATCAGTCAGTAAGCCCGAAGCTTGTCTTGACCACTTGGTTTAGAAAACAATTTTCTGAATCTTGACAGTTCATGTTTCCAAGCAAGACAATTAAAAATCTGAAGAACCCGTAACTGTTGTTCCTAACATCGTTGTGAGCACAAATAAGTTTTATTGGTTTGCTCATGTACATAGGCACAAAGAACCAGACGTTCTCCTCTCAGATCTTCAAAATAAGGAACTATAAAACTCAGAAGAACCACTCAGCAAAAAATTTACAAGTGGGACCTATGAGCTCAATTCCCAAACACTCTACTGAGTTGCCAGTCAGCTCTAAAGGGCACCTGAACTCCCTGTGCATCTAAGTTTCCACTGGGCAAATTCCTAAAGCACTTTACTTCCTGCCTATCAATACTGGGTATAAGTAAACCTTCTCCTTGCTGTATTTCTGTATGAAAAAAAGACTAACCTGCCTTGGTTGTTTAATGAAGTCAGGCACCTGAATCCTTAACAAAGTGGAATCTTAAGCCCATCATTTTCTTTGGCATTTTCTATTTGGTGGTTAAAGCAATTCAGTAAGCAGACTGTTGTGCACCCCAGTTTTGGGCACTGGGTATTTTCTCTATATGGTATGATGAAAATGAGATGCTTAGGACTGGACCCCTGTGTCAAGAGAATGAAATGTGAGGTCACTGTTTCCAGCATTACACTGGAAAAAAAGACAGCATATTATCTTGTGCCATAAGACCTAAGAGACAGGAACTACGATGCTGCAATAACAGCCTACTATGTAGACTAGCTTTTTTGGCTTTCTCAGGCTTTGGTCTTCCCTTCCCTGTAGGCCTCCCATGCCTCCATTTAACATCAAATTTTGCTTTCTTTATGAACAGTTATAGATACAGATATATAGCTAAGAACCCACAACGCAGTTAAGAACATAAAGCAACTTGAATGCTATTCAAACTTCAACACGCGTTTAGATATTACGATAAAGAATCTGCAGTGTTATGAGGTGACCAAGGATGAATACCTTTATCATTACAAAAGAGGAGTTACGTGGCAGTCACATTACGCAAAGATACTGAACCAATCAGAAATAGAAAATAAGCACAAGATAGCAAATCTTTAGAATTAGGCTAATATTATAATTCCCATGCTGTCACTATAATGATGGCAAGCAGCACCAGAAGAATATTCGTTCTAGTAATGCCCTTCCTAGGCTAATAGGAAAATATTATTCTCATGTTGAAAATGAACATCCTGGCCTGTCCAAGTCAGAGAAGTATTTTACAAAACAAAATGTCAGAGTTGCAGCAGTTCCAGAAGGACATTTTCTTATTCCAAGAGAACTGAGGCTGGTAATAATGATAATAATTTTTATTACCGTAACAGCAACAACAACATTTCATAGCGAATAAGCTGGGATGCTTTGTGCCCTCACAGAAATGCACAAAACCCGATAGTCTTAATGTTTGATTCTGAATACGTCTGTCAGGAAACAAGCGCACGCCTTCAGCAGCCGCGGCTGCCTGATTAGTCTCACAGTCACTCCAAGGAGCTATCAGCTTCTCAGCGTGAAGTTCTCCTGCATCACTGCTCCAAGCCTTTAGGCAAAGGATTCTAATAATGAGTCACAGTGCCATGACTGAGGCCGCACTTCTGCTCTGGTGAGCTGCTTGCTGAGAGGGACTGCATGCTCCCTCATTATCATTTTACAGCTTTTTTCCTTTTTTTTTTATTTGTTCTTTTGTATTCTGTTTCCTTCCTCCAAATGCCTGGTGCATTTCAGTGAGAGTACTTAGTGCTACCACCAGGACAGAAGCCATATGCTCATGTTTAATAACCTTCTGGTGTGAGGTAGCCATAAAACTTAAGGCAGAGTATTATACAGAATAAGATAAGATACAGTCTTCAATCACATCCTAATAAACAGACATAGACATCCTCCTTCCAACAACAGAGTTTACAAAGGCAACATATTTTACACATTTCTCTTTCATTAGTAGTATTATGCAGAATTAAAAATAAAACACAAACAAACAAAGAAGGTGACTCACTTTTAGCTCCATCCTAGCAGCTTATCCCCCAACCTATATTCTTATGCACCATTGGGAAGGCAACAATTCCTTTAGAATTTGATGAATATTACTTAATCCAGAATGTAGTTACAGCAGTTACACCTTACACACACAGAGCGGTACTGATTGGCCATTTATTAATCATCTGGCAACATCCGATTGAACAAAAATACTGGATCAATTTGCCACTGGATTTGAAGTTTTCTTGCTATTATGCCACTCCAATAAAATGCCCCACTGTTTTCGGACATACCTAGATTATATGCATTGTCATGTGGTGTTGCTACTAGTCTTTACGGTTCATTCTTCATGTGGCTAGAAACCTTTTCTTACTTTAATGTTCTTTACGTAAGGCCTAGATCTACTTGTGCTAGCAAACTTTATCATTACTTTTCTAGAGAGGAAGCATGAAGGTAAAAAATGAAAGATTTAGAATATGCACATTCAGTTCCACTCAACTGAATCCCCAGAAGATACAGGGAAACGCAGAAGTGATTCCAGAGCAGATAGAAAATGGATAGCGCGACTGCTCTATCACATCAGGAACGCTGAAGTTGCCTTGCAGGTATTCTACCTATGCATTTAAAACTAAACGGAGAGAGGAGCTACAAATCATCATGGAACAGAATCAGAGAATCATGGAATTGTTTAGGTTGGAAAAGGCCTTTAAGATCATCATGTCCAACCAT
>RSEF01000023.1:4207198-4229909 GCA_003993805.1 Himantopus leucocephalus | reverse complement strand
AACTTGCTGAGGGTGCACTTGATCCCACTGACCATGTCACCAATGAAGATGTTAAACACCACCGGTCCCAGTACAGACCCCTGAGGAACGTCACTCATAACTGGTCTCCACTTGGACATGGAGCTGTTGACGACAACTCTTCAAAGTGCGACTGTCCAGCCAGCNTCTCCACTTGGACATGGAGCTGTTGACGACAACTCTTCAAAGTGCGACTGTCCAGCCAGCTCCTTATCCACCGAGTGGTCCATTGGTCAAATCCACGTCTCTCCAATCTAGAGACCAGGATGTCATGAGGAACGGTGTCAAATGCTTTGCACAAGTCCAGGTAGATCACATCTGTTGCTCTCCTCTTATCCACCAATGCTGAAACCCCCTCGTAGAAGGTTACCAAATTTGTCAGGCATGATTTGCCCTTAGTGAAGCCATGCTGGCTGTCACCCATCACCCCCTTATTTTCCATGTGCTTTAGCAGAGTTTCCAGATGGATCTGCTCCATGAGCTTGCTGGGCACAGAGGTGAGACTGACTGGCCTGTAGTTCCCCAGGTCTTCTTTTTTACCCTTTTCAAAAATGGTGGTTATGTTTCCCCTTTTCCAGTCAGCAGGAACTTCACCGGACTGCCACAACTTCCCAAATATGATGGATCATGGCTTAGCAACTTCACCCGCTACTTTCCTCAGAACCCGCGGGTGAATCTCATCAGGTCCCATGGACTTGAGCATCTTCAGGTTCCTCAGCTGGTCTCTAACCTGGTCTTCTCGTACAGTGGGCAGTACCTCATTCTTCCAGTCCCTGCCTTTGCTTTCTGCAACTTGGGCAGTGTGGTTAGAGCCCTTCCCAGTGAAGACTGAGGCAAAGAAGTCATTGAGTATCTCAGCCTTCTCCACGTCCTGGGTGACCAGGTCTTTCGTTTCCTTCCTGAGTGGGCCCATATTTTCCCTTGTCTTCCTTTTGTCACCGATTTACAAATTTCAGATAAAGAATAAGCAGTTAGCAGCCTGAAAGACACTGGGGGGAGTAGGGAGGAGACGAGGGGATGGGGATAGCCACAACATAGAATCACAGAATAATTTGGGTTGGAAGGGACCTTTAAAGGCCATCCAGTCCAACCCCCCTGCCATGAGCAGGGACATCTTCAACTATATCAGGTTTCACAGAGCCCCATCCAAACTAACCTGGAATGTTTCCAGGGATGTGGCATCTACTGCCTCTCTGGGCAACCTGGGCCAGTGTCTCACCACCCTCAGCGTAAAACATTTCTTCCATCAACATCAACAATAAAAACCTCTGTTGCGAAAATCAAAGTTGGAAGTGAGATATGGACAGGCTGGAATAGCTTCTCCTCTCAAGATAGGAAAGAAAATGGAACATTAAAGAATCAGCAGCTGCCCAATTTACACATTTACCACTTTTTCATCACAGAAAGTCCTACCGTAGGATTGCTAAAGACTTCAGAGGAAGGGTTAATTCATCTCCAGACGATTCCATTATGAAAGCAAAGTATGCAACTTTAGACATTTGTAGTTGCTAGAAATAAATATGAAAACCCTATTAAAAAGGCTGCATGAGGCCTAGGTAAAAACAAAGTTTCTCTCCAGAAGCTGAGCTCTGTTCCTGCATTTGGAATATTCTTTATTTTGCTGTGAAAAGAAGAGTTTCCAGAAAGTCACAATTCAGATTCTTTATTCTGGATCTTGCAAACACTCCACTCTTCAAATGCCCCACCTGTAGCCTCCAGCATTTTTCTAACCTCCTATTTAAACACAGGTTTATTTTAATTGGTCCATTTGCTCCTGAACAGGTCTCCAACGGCTTTTCTTCACTTGGCTCACCAGGTGTCTGAGAGGTAAATCAGCATAATTAGTTCTGAATTCCATAGCTGATTGATGGAAAAAAAGGTGACATTATCTAATGTAAAAAAGCAGGAAGAGAAATTAGAATCTTCTAACATAACGCACGTCAAGCCCAAGAGGCTAGCAAATGTGGTCATACTCCCTGCTACCAAAGGCAAACCAGTTGCTCACAAACCTAATTAGCAAACTTCATTTTGTAACAATTAAATACCCAGTAGCGCTCACTGATTGCAGCCCCAGTAATCCAAAGAATATGATCAACCATCATATCTTCACCATCAGTAAAAGAGAGAAAGCACCAAACAGTCTCTAGAAGGTTTCATCAGCCCTGAACCTGTTGTCTCTGGAACAAACTACAAAAACCTTTACAGATTTGGTCTGGCTTAGCTTGGACCAATTTATTAGTACTAGCTGCGAAGGTACTTCTATAGAATTTAGTGTCTATGTTGTAAAAACATCTTAGCTAAATAAATGACAACAAAGACAAAAAATATGTTTGCATGCAGTAGGTACTATTCTAGTCCAAGCTAGAACTTTTGAAGCCGGTGATCTCTTAAAAGAGCAGGAGGAAAAAAAAACACTTCTGTGTCAGTAGAAAGAGACACAGCTCACACAGAAAGTCCTGCTAATTGACCCCCTCAAGTGAGAGGTGGGTAGCAAGCTACACCTGCGTGCGCTTGGTATCGCATTTAGACCCAGGTCAGAGGACAAGGAAGTAAGGACCTTTCTTGACCTCCTGCTGGGTGTGCTTTGTATCCAGTGCTGCACTTTGTATTTTATTGTATTTTGGTGGGTTTTGTTGTTGTATGTATTTGTTGTATTTTCACCTACAACACAAAACAAAGGTTTGTTTTAGAAAGTCTGCTTCTAATTTGCTCAAATCAAATTTGTCATGCCAGAGCCCATATGAACATACTTTCAGGATACCTCTTAGAGTTGATGAAGAAATTACATACAATTAGTAATTGTAAGCCAGTAACCAGGTTTTGATGCTGCTGAGCAAATTATTTTAAAGCCAAGTCTTTCTGTACTTGCACTGAGCACGATTACAGAGAAAGGCTGCTGTGGCACAAGCCTGGTGACTACGCTGCCTTTCCTAGTTCACGCGAAGTACCCTACACAGTAATTGCTTTTGATTGAATAGTACGTTATCCAACCATTCAAGGAGACCACATTCCGAGTATGCACAGAGACTGGGAAAAATGAGCAATCTATTTGTCACCCAGGACAATACTGGGAAGTTGTCAGCATTAATTACATTATCAAATATAAAACGGTCTATTATGTCAGTGACGGGTTCTATAAATAGAAATACAATTTGTTTAAAGGGCATGCTAGCAATGTCAAACAGCAAGCACTCAATACCTTCTGTGTAGTTCAGTTCTGAAGAAACATACACCAGATAGACTGTTGCAGATTCTTTCCCTCCTCATCTGTTTTTTTCCTCCATTTTATGGAACTTTTGCAGTGGGAGTGGGGAGGAGGGGCAGGTTAAGATCCTCAGCTGTGCTCAGTTAACACTGAAGACAAGTGAAAAATAACTACAAATGGCTGGACAAGTAATTCAATAACTGCAGAAGTAATCCCAATCCAGGCACACACAGTTTGGAATTCTCTTCAGACACGTGCAAGTCCTCCCCTAACACTTACACCTATGAACCGTTCATGATGGTATGCATTCAAGAATACCCAGAGGGAAACGTTTTCTAAACGATGCACAGAAATCTTTAGCCTGGTAAACAGTCAATACTCATGCCATGCAAAGGACTGAAGTGTTGTGGATATTTTTCATTACAGTGAAGGAGGTGCTTTGCAATTTGTATTATCACAAAATATTTAGGGTTTTGACTGGGGGCTTTTGGGGTATTTGGTTTTGGTTTTTTTTTTTTTATTTGATACAGCTCACGTTTTCTTTCTGGGATCAATGCTGTGACAGCAACAATGAAAAACAGAACAGTAGTACCTTTATTTACACTTCTAAAATACCATGAAAACTGTTCCCAGGCAGGACCCAAACAATGTTACAGACATAATGAGTCATGACTGGAGCTGGAAGGCTTATTTGCCCCTAAGTGACACAAAACCAGGAAATTAACATCAAAATAGCTTACACCCAATATAAGATATATTGCTTCACTTCACCGCAGGTTTTTAAACTCAGCTGTTAAATGATGGATTATTGATCTATTCCTCTGTGAAATAATGAAACTTGGATTTTTAAAGAGCACATCTTAAGTTATTTGCTGTTTCAGTGACATTTATTTTCATGCTGAATATACTATATTGTTATAAATTCTTTAACTAATATGTCAGCCCACACACAACCATCTGGAAGGTGAATCACAGAAACAAAACAGTAGCTGCTTATGCCCAGAAAAATTATAACTTTCAAAACAAATACCAGAACAGAGTATGAAGGAGGAAGATACCCAAATTGCAAAGTAGCAACCTTGAGTTCTATTTAGAACCACAAAAATGCTTGTATTTAAACCAAACTCTTCTACTCAAAAAGCAATATACTTCCTGACTAAAACTGGGAAGAACTTACAAATTTAAAAAAATCCTACCAAGACTACGCAATCTTCTCTGCGATATGGCTCTCCCTCCTAGTTTTACAACGTCCGCATTTTTATAATGGTGCCATTAATAAAGCTGTGCACAAACACCCACTAGCACCATCTTTACATGAATTTCAGAGCATACCCAGAAAACAAGCTAGGGTTAATGTAGGGTTAACTAAAAATGAAGAGACTGGTATTGCTTTTCTTCTCATGCTTAAGGGATACCTGCTCACCCATTGAGACCAAACTGGTCAGCAACATACAGCTTTGAGGCTCAGGAGCGGCGAAGAATGACAAGTAATTCTTAAATCCAGACAAAAGTGCAGCTAATATAGCCATATGTTAAGAAAAGCTTGGCAGTTTTGGTTGGTTCCCAGTAAAATTAGGTGATCCATCCTTTAAAACTACAAAGCTAAGTAAAACAAAAATATACACTTTATTTTGCCTTTACTGCTTGACCCTGTGCAATGATTACATCAACATGAAGCTTTACTCCCAACAGTAACCACGCATTTGCTTACTTACATCACATTCCCTTGGGGAGTTATACCAAACCACTTGCAGAGAAAAAAAGCATTTTTCTCACTATTTTTAAAACACATTACACAGTACAGACCACTTATCTATGTCTGGTGGTCCTACCACCTATCTCTCTTCAGTGATACTGCATTTTGAACCGCATACATACTACCAGTTAGAAAATGTCTCATCTGTTGCTTATACTCTTCAGCTAACAGAGTTGGAAATATTTTGCAGCATCACAGAGCTGCTGGATGGAAGGAGCCGCTGAAGGTCATCACGTCCAACTGCCCTTTCATCCAACTGCCCTCTCAAAGCCATCACCAACACTAGATCAGGTCAGCCCTAGTTTTTCCTGCTGAAAACATCCGAGGATGGAGACCCATAACTCTTTGGGTAACCTGTTCCACGCACTGCATCACCTTCTCAGCTCAGGTTTTTTTCCTCGGTGTCTAATCTGAACTGCCCACACCGCAACTTGATGTTACTCTTCCTCATCGTACCATCAGCCACTATCAAGAATAGCTTGGCTCTGTCATCTCTGTGCCTCCTCTTTGATGGTCCACTTACACATAAGTGGTGAGAACAAATATTGAGGTTAAAAAGGGTATCACGTAGTTGCGAAAACGAGGTGAACAGTCATAATGAAAATAAGGAAATATAATCATAGTTCTAGACATGGAAAAATCCTCTGTTTGTAAAACACCAGGAAAAATCCTAACGTGATGAACCTTGGGCAAAAAACATTTACTGTGCACTCGAACAAACTGACGGGATTAGATCCTACTTATGCAGACAATGTAACACAATTTTACCACACATAAGTCGACTCAAAAAGCACTCCAGCAGTCAGAAAAGGCACCTCGAGGACTCCTTTTAAAGGGTACTTCTCTCCTGCTATCCATTGCCAACTCTCAGGGTAGAACCCACTGCTGGGAAGGCAAAGCACCGCGGAGAGGAAAGGAAGGGGGAAGACGGCCACAGGCACAGCAGCAGGAGTCGGTGGAAACGTAAAGCAAGAAAAAATAAAACACTTTACCTGGGGTACGGCAGCAGCACTCGACAAAGCAGAAGAGTTTAAAGGCGGCGGTTTTCCTCAACTCGGTCTCCGAGGAGGAGCTACAAACACCCGCGGACCCGCCGCCAGCAGGCGCGCGCTGCTGCCGAGCACCGCCCGCGCGGGACAGGGGCGGCGGCGGCGGGAAGCGCGTTTTCAGATCCGCTCGGACGCACCTCACGAGAGCGCCATCTGCCGCGAGCGGCTCCTGCGCGCGGACCAGCCGCGCCGCGCGGCACCGCGGGCACGCACGGCCCCCCCGCAGCGAGGCACGGCCGCGCCCGCCGCGGCGCCTGCGCGGGCCCACCGGCACCTGCGGGCCCTCGCGCCGCGACGGGCGGGACCCGCCCGCCTCGGGCGGCCGGGATGGCGCCGGGATGGCGCCGGATGGCAGCGGCCGCGCAGAGGACGACTGCGGGGGCGAGCAGCGGGGCCAGGGCTCGCGCCCCGCGCCCGCGCGAGGTAACGGAAGCGCGCGGGAAACCGCACGGAAGCCGCGCGACAGTCGCCCTCGCGCCACTCGGGCGCCCCCTGCTGGGCGGGGCAGACACCGCGGGCGAGGCCGCGCGCCGCCCTCCCGCTGCGCGAGCGCCGGACCCCGCCCCGCCCCGCCCCGCGCTCAGGGGGGACGCGGCGACCCCTCGCTGCTCCAGCCCGGCCACGGACAGACACCGTCTGTCGCGACTCCGTCCCCTCTTCCCGGGCGGGGCCTCGCCCTCCCCTTTCCTGTGCCCTGAGCGCCACTGAAGGCCGCGATGAGGCTCCGGCTGAGCCTCGGGCGGGAAAGGTTTCCACAAGGGAGGGCCTTAGTCTTCAACAGAACGGGATTCTGTTCCTTCTCCCTACAGACCGATCAACTTTCCCCCGCGCCCTCCCCTGTCTGCACCTTTTTTCTCCTTAAAAGCACACGGCCTCAGTTGTTTGCAAAAAAAAAAAACCCCAACCCAACCGCCAAGGATCTGTGCCACTTCACTTTCAAAGGGAAAAAAAGGTGGAAAGGTGAAGCACTGGTTGCTAGTCTCCCCTAAAATTTCAGTCCTTTTATTGGAGAGACAGTGCTATTACCCTCCTCCCGTATCTGTAACAGGGAATCCCTCTCCCCCTCCGGAGGTCAGCACAGGAAGGGGAGACAGGTCCCTGAAGAGACAATAAAGCACAGTTACTATCCTTTCCCCCTCCCTCCCTCCCCCCCCAGCAGCACAAAGATTTCAGCAGAAACCAAAAACTTCCTCACTAAAGCTGCAACGGGTTAAGCAACACTCCAATCGCAGCATCTGACTTACACCGATTAATGTTAGCAAAGACATTAAGACTAGTTCTAGTAAACTAAAGAAATACCGTGCTCCTTACTAGAGACAAATTTAACTTTTAAAGCAAATATTGTTCAGGTAATAGTGAAAATAATTAGTATTCTGTTATGAGATGCTACCATTAACCTTTCAAGAATAAGGCAATGCTGACCAAAAAACACACCACCAGAAAACCACACCACCACCAAAAAACACCACACACACCCCAGAAGGCAGAATTTCAGAACACAGCCTAAGGCTCACCATTAATCAAAAGAAGAGAACAAGTCACTTCACCGTTTATGTGCCTACTATAAGTCTACAGTCATCTTCTGAAAACTGAGTATTCAGTTTGGAGTCAGCTTTTAACTGAAAAGAAAGCCAAGGTGGACTAAAATTTTTAAAGCCTCACATGGAAAGGTGGTATTTATGTTTTTTTAGAAATACTGTGAAGATAACATGGCTTTTTCAAATTTGCTTAACCATATAGGCCTTTATAGATTTTTGTTGGTGTTTTACCCTCCACAGAAACAACAGTTATGTTTGACTTTTTTTCATTTTATTAGCACAAAATCATGTAGCGACTGAAGAGAAAGAGAGGAACGTACATGTGTACTTCAAACATGGAGAACTCATTGCACAAACGGGAATGATTTCTTCCTTCCTATGATCTTACCAATTACTTCTCCTCTCACCTTGAGTACTAAAACACCGTGACAGAGCTTGCAAGCTACAAAACCCAATCTTACAAGCCTGCAGCATTTTCTTAAAAAAACCCTGCAGTTCCATTACCATAAAGGGGCTCGGCCTAGGTTCAGACCTACAACTGCTATTAACAGAACTGAACTAGAGTACTTGAATTCTCAAGTCTCCTGCTGACTGTGGTAACTTGTTGAGCAGATCCTCTATGTATTTAGTATCATACATCATCTTGAAAACAGAGGAAAAGCATTCAGACAGTATATGCATACACCCTAATGTTAATGTATATTCATTTTTACATAGCTCAATGAAAATCCATTCTATAAGCCCAGAAGCAATCCTGTGGTTATTTCTGACCACATAAATACATCTGTTGTGGAGATCGCTTACAGTTACAGATCTTCTTGCAGGAACTTTTACAGTGGTACTTGTGTAGTCAGTTGGTCCGGTGGCTTCGCAACACCTATACATACACAGGGACAGGTAAAAAGAGGTGAGATCTTTACCGGCCAGTAGCTGAGCTTACTGCATAGCAAGGCTGGTGTACAGTATGACATCTGCAGTAATAATACCAATAAATTAGATTAAAACAATTCAGATATACCTCCCATAGTATGAAAGCCAGCATTCACAAAATCAGAAAAAACACTATTCTATTCAGATAGCATGGCGACAAACAAGGTGTTTGCCACAGTGCAGAATCAACACACTTTCCATGTCCAGTATTATTAGTAGGTTGTGGCACACTGACATTTAATTGCCATGCAAGGATAACACCCTCAGACATTTTCCTAGGAACTGTCTTGATTAGCAGTCAGAGGGTAGAGAGAGATCCACCATCAGAAGTCAGTAACTTTGTGATTTCTTTGCTTGGGAATAGCTGAAAGTGGTTGTTTTATTCCAACAGGTGGCAGACATTTCAGTTTAGTTAGCCATGCAGTTGTTTTGTGAACAGGATTAATCACACAGATTTATGACATCCATGTTTTTGCAAAAGAGAGCAGGTAGTTTATTTCTGGTTTTAATACTTCTCTTCCATCAAAGGGGGCATACCAAGAAGTGCGGTCTGAAAGCAAAGTATCACGATCTCTTAAAATGAAGCTCCAGGTCAGCTCTCCAAACAAACGTAGAATCACCTTGCATCCACTTAACAAGTACAGAATTCACAAGAATACTTTGAGCAAACTGGCGAGAGCAAGAACTACTTTATGGAATGATTTGTGAGACCAGCCTCACCAAACAAAAAGCCTGAGTTTCACAAGCCTAAATAATAACATGACCTTTTTTCTTTTTTTATAACAAAAGGGCAAACTCAAGCAAAAGTGGATATTCTACAGATTAATTTAAAACAAAAAAAACCAACCAAACAAACAAAAGGAGTTGAGCAAGTGACTATTCAGTGTTTCACACAAAACTCAACTCGATCATTTGTAAGTTTTGACCAGGCTATCAGTCCGAGACAGACTGTTAAAATAGGACTCCAAACTGAAAAACCACTGCACTTGCAATAAAGCCGGTTTCAAACCGGCATTTCTAAGTCCACTGGCCTCAAAGTATTTTTACAGTAGTTTCAGTTGTCCAACATGAGTTACAAGCTGCTGTTCCACAGTTAGCACCACTCTTCTCCTGTGAAACATACTTCAGGCTTTCAGACTACTCTTGTTCCACAAAAGTTTGGAGTGAAGAGCTGACAAGTCTATCCAATGTCTTTAGTTTTCCTCTAGACTGCATTCCTAGGTGTGCCATTGTGAGTCACTGGTTTCATATTTGAGGCGCTTGATTGATGGTTGCAGATTCTGTGGGAGGCAACACCTACTTCAAAGACTTCATGAATGGCTTTGCGGAAGCAGTGAAAATTGTAGTCTATCAGACCTGTCAAGAAGGAGGGGGAAGGGAGAGGAAAAACTGTGCTCAGCTTGACACATTTACATAATCAACACAGCTTCAAAATAAATGTAAAGTATTTCATTTAACCAACAGCTATTTTGCTACTTATTTTAGCATGAATTTGGATTCAGAAGATTTAACAAAGTTTTACTGATGCCAGTATTTATTTAGACTGTCTCAGTTTTTACCAAAAAAAAATACTCACTTGGAATGCAAGGTGTATATTCATAATTAAACAGCAGGTGAGGGGACAACACAAGACTGTACCCCCAAAAAACATGCTAGTACAGAACAACGACCATCACTTGAACGTTACCTTGTACTTTATGTCATTGATATATATCCTAACTCTGGTCAGAAAAACTTTGAGATCAAATATATTACAGTTACTAAAAGAACTCATCTGCTTTTTCTCTTTTTAAAGTGCCAAAGTAAGTACTGTCACCACTTAAGTCAAATACTTTGAAATTAGGGCCTGTGCTGTCACTTCTACCCCGTAACATATGCAAGACCATTCATACCATCATCTCCTACAGGTCCAAGCATCTATAGTTGTTTAGACCTGCAATGTATTAACCACTCTGTTCTAAAGTTCCTACCACATACTGTACTAGCCTACCACTGTTGATTTCTTCAGTCATACCTTAAAAAGGTTACATCAGTGCAACACATGATAGAGAACATGGCTATTCACAATACAGCAGCTGTCAAGCAATAAGCATTACTCCATTCTACTGATTCCACTATAGCAGATAGTAGTGACACAGGCCACATTAGCTTCACAAGTCCCTTCAGCAGAAGGACCGCAATTAAAGTGATGATTCACAATAATAAAAGTAAGACTTTTTATACCTATCTATAGGAAAGGATAAAATCCCTCCCAGAAAAAAAATATATAAATTAGTTACGCAAAAATCAAGGTCACTTGTAAAGTCATATTAATATTTTACAGTTGATAAAAAACATTAGATAAAAGCCATTCAATGGGGGGGAAGTCCTTACCTTTGCGCTCAAAACTCTCTTCTCTAAGAATGCAAACTAATGCCAAAAACTTTGTTACTTCCTTTAAGTACAGGACCGTTGTGTTATTGAGCTTGATAATTGCCATTGACTCTTTATCATAAGCACTTCCAGTGCCATCTTCCTTCAATCTAAGAAAGAACGAGTTAACCCAAGACATAATCTAGTAGGCATGCATATATAACTTCAAGACAAATACCTGTTAAATGCAGTTAGAAGAATATTCCTGAGTGGTGAGCAAGTGAAGAACCTGCAATGCAGGTTTTAATACTATTGTAAGAAAGACCATTATCACACCTTAAGTTTCTCAGGAAAGCTAGACCTAAACAGAGTAGCGGCCTTCACTAGATACTATCTATCTTAGATGAGCAGTTAAGAGCAAGCGATCAGCATGCATTCTTTTGATATCAAACTAAGAGCTGTGGCTGTTTAGTCGATACTGTTTTCAGCTTACAGTTGAGCATTCTTAACGGAGGTAGTATAGTACATTAGTTACAGCATAGTTTACCTTCAACCCGAAGAGTCACTGCCACCCACTGTCTCACTGAGTTTACAGTGCCACAGTAAGGCATCAGGTGATTGGTTTGAAGATTCTAATGCAGGACTTTGATGTGCAAAGGTCAACGGAGTGACATCTCAGCCAAATTACTTGCAGTAAATTAATACAAAGGCTTCCTTAGTGAGGCTGCGGTGGGCAGGGCAGGGCAGGGGGGAGCGTGGTGTGTGCAACAGGGAGCAGGGCACATTTTGGTCTTAAGCTAAACCAGCCTGCATTTACAAGAAAAGGTCAGGATGCTGCTTTCTATCTGCAAGTTATTAGTGTTAGTTAAATTACTGTAGAAGCAAAAGATGTACCGCAAGCTACTTCTAAGCATTCACTCCTGAAAAAACCCAAAGCAGTTACACAACCCTGGGTTGACCTGTTAGGAGACAGACCATTAAATGTTGCGGTATATATTGGCAGCACTGTACAGTTCTAAAGTAAGTTAGGCTTCTCCAGAGCCACTTCAAAAATCTGTTGGGAAGTATAACTCAGCTGTAAATTGTGAGAAACAAGCACAAGATGCATCCCTCAGAGAAAGTTAGCAAGAGCCGAGTTGACCTCGCAAAAGCTATTCTGTTCAGATAGCAGCAAGTCTTAAAGCAATATGACTGCAAGTTACACTTAGAAGCTATGGCATGCTATCAACCCCAATTACTTGCAGGTACTAACATACTTGCACCCACCGTGCCAAGCGAGACATTCATATTTTACATGAAACACTTGACTTTTACAAATGTCAGACGGCTGTCTAAGGCCATGAGTGGCGGGAAACAAACTGAGTACAAATGCTCGACCCAACTGCCAAACCATTTGGCTTTATTCTAGTTACTTACAGAACCAATGTGCTCAACAGACCAATCGATAGCATCTTGCTGGATGACAAAGCCAGCACCACTTGCATTGTTTGCAACCTATCCTACATCTTTCAAGGACGTTTTTCCTAGGAGTATTCATCACTTACCCATATATGCAGGAAACATCTATCACTACATCAATCATGTCGCAGCACAACTCATATGACTGCATGTCCACAGGGGAGCTGTCTGTTGCAATGTAGATTTTGCTGACTACATCGAAGAGAAAAGCCTTTTCAATGCCTGAATTCTTCAGAAAGAGAAAGAATTTGGATGAATTTTTAAAATAACTACATTTTTTAAATTGCAAGTAGAATTCATACACTTTCACATTCTTAATAGCAGGAAATGGTTTAAACATAACCAATTTAGAAGCTTAAGACAGAATCAAGATTTAGAGCATACAGTTTATAAATACCATACTCTTGTTGCCATAGTACATATCAATACTACCTTCTAGTTGACAAAACTAAACCTGGGGACTCGATTAGAATTCTTTTTAGTTTATTATCTACCAGATCATAGTTAAGGTTACATTTTACTATGCTTCCAGAACCCAAATTCAGTAATTTTCCTCTTCTGTGGTCCTCTTAACTCCAGAAGAGCCACACATTCACCTCCACCTGATGGACCGGGCTCAGAGACAAGTTCCTTCATAGCAGTACGCTAACACTTAAATTTTACGCTTGTAGCATCTTGGCAGTTCAGTTTCCGTGTGAGGCAGTTGCCGTGTAGTTTAACATGACAGCAAATATAGTCAGCTTTTAAAATTATGACTGCATGAAGAGTATCACATTCTGGCAGTTATGGGTATGGAAAAGCACGAAGCCAATTGTACCATCCCATTTGTAATTGAGCACTTTGGCAAAGTGCAAGCGCTCATACTAAGTTCAGAAGCCTTCTGCTGTTAAGCAAATTACCACATATACACTACGGATTTCTGGCAAAGTTTAATTTCTATTTATGCACCAGAAGCATTCCTTATAGCTTCTTCCTAGCTAGTCTGAATATGCAAGGCAGTGTCCCAAGGACTTCCAGACAATCGTTTGGCATCAGAGCGATGCTCCATACCCTCATGGGACTGAGCAGGGTGAGCCATTAACGTGCCCTTTATCCACTAAGCCAGGTTATTACAGACAGGAATACCAACACAGGAAACAAGCATTATACAGTAGCATGGGGTGACACGTCTGACCCGCATAGCTCCTCTCAATCACAACTGTTTTTTTCCACATTGTCCACATGCCTGCAACAGCCTCACAGACATAACTTAAATGAGACAACCTACTTCAGCCTTGTCTCTAGGGTGACACTTTATTTGATTTAACGTCTATAGCAGCAAATTCCTATGTCACAAATTCTGTAAGAAATGCAAACACTAAAAGAATAAGGACAAAAGTCTCACAGATAACATGAAATAGACAGTTTAGTTCAAGGCCAAGTTCGTATTATGGAAAAAGTCTCTTGCCAGTACAGCTACATTAGACTACTAAGTGTCTCAGCAGACTAATCAGTATATTGTGCTGGCAGAAAACTTCCGTATCAACAGTTATAACCAGCCAAACTACGCTTTGTCAGTATTTAGAGAAACCTGCACAAAGCACACACCAGTACAAATCAGCTGTCGTAAAGAGCTGCTAAGGCAGACAACCGGGCCAGCAGAGAACACCAGTGTGAGCGCCGCCCACACCTCCCAAGGACAGATCTAGCCAGCATTCCTTAGCAGAAGGACTTGCTTTACCATTGACGTATTTCACTCAAAGTTTTGTTAGATTAACACTTACAGATATAAAGATATTTAGTAGATTTTCCAGCGTTGGCAGTTGTGGAATGAGCTTCTGTACCACTTTACTGAAGGCTTCAAATATTGAATGGTCATAGATACTGGTCAAATAAAAGCTGAGATGAGGAGAGAGGGGAAGGGAATTAAAAAGAACGCAGATTCAAGAGCATTACAGAATTCCAATGGAAACATTAAAGCTATGTTTTCTAACATTAAGGCCGGATGATTTAGTGGGATGCCTTTATCACAAATATAGCTGGCCATTGCACCAAGAACCTAATTTCTGAGCGACTGAAGTAAACATGAAACAGACTTCCCCCATCCCCGGGAGATCGCAGAACAGAGAGAAAAATCTGAACATGTTTTCACAACACACTTAGCCTACAGAATGCTTATCACAAAGGCGTTAAATACTCAACTAGACTTCAAGTCCCATTCCTGGCCTTCCACTGTATTCACACTAACGGTGAGAGATACTAGCAATACTTAAAGGCTCCGTGAAAATCAAAATAGCAATAAAAAAGACAGAAAAGATAGCTCGTTTTAAAGGTGTCAGTAGAAGACACCTTAAAAGCAAGCCAAATATCAAGTAAGAGAGTAAGTTTTTAAAACCAATCACACTGAAAAGTCAGTGCTGGCCAGGACTAGAAGGCAGGCAGCTTCCCCTCTCCTTCCCCTGCCCCTAGCCCTCCAGACCACATGTACAAATTCAGCGTGAATGAAAAGTATGCGAAAGGACCTTGAATTATCAGCAAGTTTATGAATAAATCTGTTGATTGGAATCTGATACAGTAACCTACCTTATTCCGGTCAGCCTAACAGCTGAGGCTTGGCCATAAATTCAGCAGTGTACTTTATAACAAGAGTTTGTGCAACATTAAGAAACTAACAAGACCTTGCTCCGGTCCATCCACTATTACATGTAAAAGCCGTTAGTCTGTATGCATATTAGTTAGCAACAGTAGAACCACATATGCCAGAATCTTTAACTCACCTAAGGTGAAGTTTTTCAAGCCCAGCATCCGCAAGGTCATCATTAGCCCTCTGATGAATATCCCTCTGAGTTTCTATTTTATGGTCATCCGATAAACCATCAACTTTATGAATAAAAACTTCAAAGTTCATTTCTGGGTTGACCTTGTAGGCTTTTGAAACTGTAATGTGGAGTCTTGTTAAAGCTTCCATGTAGTCATCCTGTAAATCAGTTTTGGCAGGAAAAAATGACAAGGCTTTATCTCTGATAACTATTCCATTCTGCACAAGGACAAAATATTTCAGTGCAAGAACTTCACTTCTGTAACTAAACATAAGTATGGGAGAAGATAATAGCTTGGAGTGTCAGAAATCCAAGCAGCTTAGATTCTGTTACGTAAATTAAGTTGCATTAGCTATACAAGGCTCAGCTACACAGAACTAGGCTTCAGAGCAACGGGCAGGTTACACTTCAACTCGAGGAAAAGGTGGCAGCAATCTCCAAGACAGTCCTAATAACCAGGTGATCTTCCATGGTGCAATTCCTAAGTTCATTAGAAGCTACTGGATATCCAATAGTACCAGTACCTGAAACTAAGGTCAGCAGTGTGCTGTTACTAAATGAACTCCACAGCAGCCAAGAGCAGATGGAAGGGGTAATTCAGGCCACCTAGCACAGCAGGGTCTTGCTATTATAGTAGAAAAGGTAACTTCGGAGTACTTGCCCCTTTCCACTCTCTCCACTGGCAGTGTATGTTCCAAACACTTCACAAAACTAAAAACCACACGCCAAAAGTTAGATTGCCAATGCATCCCTTCATACATAACAGATGTTACATGAACTTATCTAAAAACACAAATTATTAGCTTCTCAATCATTCCTCTCACACACAAAGCAAAAAGAAAACTTCCTTGTGATTCTTAGTGATTTGTATTTACCTGGGCATCAATAACATATATTAAAGCACCTGTTCCTCTGAAGATCATCTCATAATCAAATGTTGGATCAAAAAAGTCCATCTGTCCAGGAAAATCCCATATTTGGAAATTCACAAACGAACTGTTGGAAATATCGTCTTTGTAGATCTTGTTGGTACTTTCCAAGAACAGAGTCTCATTGGGAGACATTTTGTGAAACACCACCTGTTAAAAGAACACAAATAATAGTCTCAACTTTATCTAATTAAAAAAGACTGGTAAAAGTTCTGTGACTTGAATCTTACAAATAGGTTTGTCCATTCTAAAGTGTACAGTTTCCTTTTGGTAAATAGACAGCTTCCTACATCAGCTAAGGAAACACCCACCCTCAACCAGAACCAAGCAACCAAATACAGTTAAACATTCTCACAAATCTAAATAACACTACTGCCTAAAGACACAGGCATCCCAGTTACCCTTTCTTCCTTGCAAGTCTAACATAGTATTTTCAAATTGCTATTTCATTCTGCTATATTAGCCAATTCAGATCTGGTATAAAGCCTCCATGTTAATTAAGCAACTGCGAGCTTTTAAGAACTGTTCCTTTCCAGTCTTAGAAATTCCTAAAGGAAACTTTGCTTTTAGTCTGATGTCAAGTGTTACGACCCAATATAATCAGACTGTTCTAATTGACAATAAAAGTGTACAAAAACATCTCAGTTTTAGAGACCCGAATAGCTAGGTAGTTTGCTGTCTATTAACAACTAAATTATGTTTGCTGACCCTCTCCTTTCAAGTACCCTAAAGAAATGATGAAAGCTTTCGTGCTAGTTGGTAAACGGTTTAGCTGCAGTGATGAAAAACATACTCATTGCTAGTAAACAAAGAGCCCCGCTGGGATTTTAGCCCTTCCGGGAACAAACAGAACTAACATGTAACGCCACAGCAAAGCAGCCTGTAGCAAAAGCAGTCAGTTTCAACAGCAAACATTGGGCTAAAGCAACTCAAACTTATATTACAGAAGTTACTACAAACATAAGGTGGTCGAACACTAGGACTTCAAAAAGAAAGATGTTTCTATATAGCACTTGGTAATTTATTTTTTTCTTCATGTTTCACAGTCACAGAAGTCACCCATTAAGGAGACTGTCAAAAAAACTGCAAGACAAGCAACTCCACACCCAGCCTAGCTAATGGATTGTTTAGTCGGGTTTAAAGTAGTATGTCAACCTAGATTTTTAAGACCAAGGGGAAAAAAAACACAGTTCCTCAAGGCAAACACTTGAGGTAGCCAGGATCTAAATGAGGTTTTAAACAGCAGGACATTTGTATGGAAAAGTAAGAACAGTTTTAGGTACGCAGTTGCTGTATTGCAAGGACTAGAAACTCCTCAGGGTTTGCAGCACAGTTTTAAAGCATTCTGAAGTCAGCGTTCCTTCTTTGGAACTCAAGCAGGGAGCAGGACAGAATTACCGAATCCAGTTTAAAGCAGATGAGTCTCTAAGAAGCAATGCCATCATCCCCCTTTCCCCTTCTTCCCAAAGCAGTGCATTTCATCAGACTGGTGTTCCCCATCTGTTTTTTCACACTAATAGGGGAACCAGGACACAGTTTTAATCAAATTCCATTTCTATCGCCTAGCATCTACCCCCACTCTTACTTGCTTTACACAGCTTCGATAAAGCAAATAAAAAGACTGTGGAAGCATCTGAGTGGAAGCACACAGCTAACACTGATGCCAAGCAATTTTGACTAGGCATATGCAGGCAGAGCAAAGCTAGTAAAATTCTAAGAGTTTCTGCGGAGTTTCCTCGCTATGACTTTCATCATTCCCAAGTGTTCCTTTTATACCTTCGACACCCAACGGTCTCATCAACTTCCTTATAGACTTCCTGCTTTTACAGTATTTTAAGAACTTTTCACTGTCAGCTTAAGCACTCTTAGCACTACACTCGTTCAGATTTCTTTTTTATCCCTCTGAATTTCCCACTCACAGCTGACCTGTCATGCTCTCTGAGTCTTCAGCATTTTTTTTTTTATTTCCTGATGTGTCAACCTTTTCTCTACAGTAACTTCTCTACAGCTGCACTTGGTTTTATTTTTTAATTGCAGCAGGTAAGCTGCACTCCTGATGCAGTATTTCTGAACCGCCTCCATGTTTCTGGACTGCCCTTTTCTTGTTTGGGTGGTTTTGGTTTTGTTTTTTAAACTCACAATGTCTGTCTCAATTTTTGAGTAGTTACCCTTGCTTGGATCCACAAGTTGAGTTTGTCCAACACGTTCATTCCCACTACCTTAAACTTTGAATGGACTCTCCAGGGAAGTATGTGATTGTTTTGGTTTTTTTGGTTGGTTGGGTTTTTTTTAATAAATCAGAGAACAGCCATATTCAGAATTTCACTTCCAGCTGAAATGTTGGCCTGATCCATACAAACAAAAATTTCCCAGATCACCAAACAATAATCCGACACATCAAGTGACAAACATGACTTCCACAACATCCCTACTACAAGAGCTTATGATCAAATGCAACGTGCCACCTTAGGATCATTTCTCTTTTTTTTTTTTTTGACAGTTTGTCTGCAAACATGAGTATCTGGTTTATATCTGAGAAATCTACATCCTTTTCCTCAGGAAGGAAACAAACAAAGAGAGAATTTTCTAAGAATCTTCAAAATGCAAGTAACCCAAAGGGAAGAATGCTTCACTGGGAGTTGTCCCAGGCCACCACGAAGCATGCCTCAGTGAAGTCTGTACAGCCAAAGCAGGCAATTTGCCCTTCATAAACAACCAGTCTCCCCACTGCAGCACAGGATCATTCTGCACTTAATAACAGGCTCCTTTACCTACAAGTCCAAATACAGAATGGGGTTTCACACTCCAATTTTTTTCCCAGTCATAGCAAACCCTTTTTTTTTTCTTGAGATAATATTAGATTATTTCTACTGCCCTGATGTCCAGAAAGGAATTTGCGCAGGCAGATGGAAGGAGGTCCCTGAAAAGAGAGAGAAAAGGTACAGTATCGCAAGATTGTGCTGAGAACCTAATAACTGGAAGCGAACAACTGCTTCCCATGTAACAATGAAAAGCAAATTCCAAAGGATTCCCTAGCAGCAGTAAGATGTACAACCATTGTCATTTGCATGCTTTCCACAATCTTTGCTTTAATTTTGTGGATTTCTTAAGCTGTGATAATGAATGAGATGCTCTCAGAAGCAGCAGCTGTCTTTTTTTTCAGAGGAGAGATTTGGGGGGTGCGGGGTGATGGAAGGAAGAGGATAAGTACAGCAAAAGGAAGACAAGACAGACAAAGTTTTTAAAGATATTCACTAGTTATTAGGAGCACTACATTATATCTTGCTGTATTAGAGCTTGCTACAGAAGCACGACAGACAGCTGGTTCCGACTCCCTACTTGCCCAATTCAATTCACTTTTTTAACACCTTTAAAGAAAAATGGGTATAAATGAAAGGTTTACAGCAGCTCCAAACAAGCTGCTGCTTTAGGTTCTACCACACACAAATTCCTGCCCCAATAATATATTTATGCTAATCTTATTAAGGCAGAGCAGCAAGTCTGGTGACCATGGGGGGGGGGACGGGGACACTGAACAAACAAAAAAACACAAACACACCCCAAAACCCCAAATCAGGCACTCTGTTTGAACTCTTTCCAGGTTCCTACTACATAAGGACAGTACAGTAAGTCCAGTTACACAAAGCATAATTCCACACAAAAATCTCTGAAGGATTTCATACTTGGATTTGAGAAAATTTGAGGCCCCTAGGTCTAGAGCTTGAGAACCACCGCATTTCACTAGTAACACCTTCCCATAAAGATACCCCCTAAGAACTTTGTAACAGGGACTGCAAATACAAAACTTGTACTGAAGAACAAGGATCATTCTTAGCACTACACTTCTCTTGAGCTACATGACAAATGAAAATACTCAGTTTTGTCTTTTTTTTTTTTTTTAATTGAGAAACGCTAGCGACTTCACAAAGCTACCAACAAACCTAAGACACCGAAAGTGTTTTATTTCCTCCTCAACCAGCGACTCTCGTTTGCTCGGTCTAGCGTACCAAAGGAAACCAGCGGCTGCCCCTCTGCTCGTACAAAAGCAGAAGTCTCTTTCAAAGGATCAAAAGTCAGAACAGCTCAAGTCTTCTTCCGACCGGGAGCGCTAGCAAAACAACACACACCTGTACCGCTCACGGTGCTCTCACGTCCCTAAGAGAACATAACAAATTTCACACCAGTGTCTTCACTTTTTATTTTTGACGCGTTATAGTGAAGAACTACTACTATGCTACACAACCTTGCATCGGGCAGCGGATCGCGGTCCGCTCTGGGAAGGAGGTGTCTTTAAGCCCGAACCTCCCTTCGCTCCAACTTCTCCACACGCGCCCACATTAAAAAGCAGAAACCGCATGAACGCCAAAACGGGACGGAGAACGGGGGCGCGGAGCCGCCGGCCACCCCTCACCTTCTGGATGGAGGACTTGCCGCTGCGCCGCAGCCCCATTAGCAGGATCCGCGGCTTGGAGTCCGCCCCGCCCGCGCCGCCGCCGGGCCCACCCGCGCCGCCGCCGGGCCCGCCGGGCCCTGGGCCTCCCTCCAGCTCCGCCTCCTCCTCCTCCTCCCCGTAGCCGAAGTCCTTGGGGAACGAGTCTGCAGCCCCGAAGCTGCCCCCCACCAAGGCCGGCTCCTCCGCCGCGCCCGCCCCTCCGAACTGCAGCGCCATGTCCGCCCGCCGCCCTCCAGCCGCCAGCCACGGCCCGCGGCCTCCTCCTGCTCGCCCAACCCAACCCGGCACCGGATTGGCTAGCATCAGGCTCCGCCGCGCCGATTGGCTCAGGAAGGCAGCGAGGTAGGGTGGCTCCGGTCAGACGACCCGAGTCACCTGACGGCGCTGCCGCACGTGAGCGGGAGGGGCGGGGCGAGCAGCGGCCCAGGCGCGTGGGGCGGGTGGCGCAAAAGCCGCCGTAAAGCGCGGGCGGGAGCGTTCCCCCGCGGCCAGCGCGATCGGTGCGGCAGCGCCTTTCGTCTTCGTTACGCGGCCGTTAACGTTCTGCCGGCGTCACTGGTAGGGACAGGCAGCTCGACCGAAGCTTTAGCAAATAAGCGTTACTTCATTACACCCTGAGGGCTCGCAAGAGCGAAGTGTTTTCAGAGGGGTGCGGGGCAGCTACGAGAAGCGCGAGCGTGCAGCGCCGCCATCGCCTCGGCCGAGGGGCCCGCCCTGCCCCCGCTGAACGCCGCCTTTGCCCTGCCGCCAGGGCCGGTGCCGCCGCCCGCAGGGGCTTTCCACAGCGCCATCCTCTCCCGCTTCCACCTGCGGCAACCTAATGCTAGGTACAGGGCCTAACGTGCAAGGGAGCTTTCTTCTCTCCTTTGTTGCAGAATGTAAAAGAATATGGAATAGTAGTGGTTCAGTTTAAATAAAATTAGTCGCTTAGTGTTAGGCCACATTGGCGTACTACTTACATAGAACGCATTTAGCATTAGTAGCTAAAATTGCTGAAGCCTTAGGCCGCAAGCTGCGACCTTTCACCTAGGTAAGTTGAACTTGTTTTGAACTTCTACTTAATTACATAACGGAAGGCCCTGAGACTGGGAGATAAGGAAGATATGGTCAGCTGAAACTCAACAAGATAAGAACAGTTAACAGCCCATCTAGAGACAAAAAGAATCCAATGAGGAACAAGACGACCCCAGACCATAAGTTACCATTGAACCAGGTGATGCATGCAAGGCGCATGAAAATGCCTGAGATTTGTAAGGGTATCATCACCCACAAATTTCTTCATTCTTGGTTCCTCTCCAGAGGCAGCTGTCTTTGTTGCTGTACCACCCAGTTTTTGTTTTTTTTTTTCCTTTGGATTACTGCCTGACACTCCCCTATGGGAAACCTAGGGTGAAGAAACCTCTTTAACACAGAGGGTGGGGCATCTTTTATGTTTGGGGTTTTTTTTTTTTTTCTTTGTTCAGGGTGGGGTTTTTTGTTGTTGTTTTAAAGATTTAGCAGAGTATTTTGCCCTAATTTTGCCCTCTTCTGCTCTCTTTAGATCAATGATAGGTAGAATAGTAAGGTAAGCAACTATTACATTCATTAGCCCCTGATTTCAGTTCGTACATTGCCTTTAGCAAAAGTTCTGATCTATCCTACCACACGTGTAAGACCAGCTGCAAAACCCATCCTAGAAACAAAGAAGTTGAACAAATAACTAGTAGATCCAATACACAAGACAGCTACTGCACTCTTTCCCCCTTCCCTTCCTGTCATCAGTTGCCTTTAAAGTACCTAGTTTTAGGATAGGAGACAAATGCAGCTCTTTAAAATGTATTTTTTTTTTTTTGTAAAGGACAACTTTGCATTTCAGAAGAACTGTGAAGCCTATTCAGGGAAACAGGGGCCACAGAACATAGAGGTGAAATTGCAAATGACAAGTCTCACACACACCCCTCTTGGATTTTCTGCCCTGCCTAGATTTTCCTTTCCCCATTAGATGAATCAGAAAGCAGAACTCTCCACATTGTACTCTACATGCAGTACTCTGATTACACAGGATGCCCATTACAAGTAAGAATTTTGTGTTCTTTTCAGAACTGTCCTGGCAGTATCAGGATCAACTCTCCAAGAGCCAGTTTCTAAAACAGGATCAGAGACATGAACTCCATGGAAATAGGTACACCTCATGCAAATTAAAAAGTGTAAGTTCAGTAGGTACTGCATCTCCAAACCCCCCCCCC
>RSEF01000023.1:4183952-4204182 GCA_003993805.1 Himantopus leucocephalus | reverse complement strand
GGGGGAGAGAGTCAGTTTCCAGAATGAAGTCAGTCGGTTTCAGCCTCACCAGGGTCTTTGCCTTCTTTGTTCTTTCGAACCTCCTCAATATGCTTGTCCTGAAAGACAGCAGCAGGGAAGCAGTTAGCTGTCCGGGCGCAGAGGGGCAGCGCTCCGGGCCGGCAGAGCAAGCCCCTGCTTGCTTCCCACCCCCCAGCTCACAGCAGGAACCCGCAAGTGTGGGCTACCAAAGGGGGCTACAGGATGAAGCTCTACAAGAGAGATCCTGCTCTAACTCCATCCATCCCCTCTCCCCCAAGAGGAGGATTTCTGCAAGGACTTTTGTGCATTTAATAATCTTTCAAGATTAGACCACCCCAGAGCTCCCAAGGATGCCCATCTATTCACAGTACCCCCCCACTTGGCCATTTACTTGGCTTTATTTAACCAGTTATCAAAGTAAGGAGCACGGATAATCCTTCTCCCAAAGGGGAACTGCGACTCTACACCCACCTTCTCCCTCAAGCGTTCCAGTTTAGCAGCCATTTGTGCCTCGCGGTTTTCTTTGTTAGCTTCCATTTTGTGGGTCAGCTTCTCCTCTGCCATTTTGCTGAAGTTGTTGTTTTCTTCAATTGCTTTCTGAAGCACCTCTTTTTCATGCTCTCGCTTCTCAGCTAGCTGCTTCAAGACTTCTGCTTCATGAGACTAACAAAACAGAGGACGCCCGCTTTGAACATAAACCAGATGAACCACACAGACAGCTACAGTCGAGCTGCTCACAACTCCTGAGAGAAGAGATTTTCTGCTATTTTACTGGAGAACTGCGTTAACTTCGCGATGCAGGACAGAGCTCCCTGGTGCTCCCCCCACCCACATTTCACCATTACAATCAGGAAAATTAAGTTTCTGTCATCACTTGCAAGTCTTGTTAAATAGGATTTTTCTGGAAAAGAGAACATGGATTTTTTTACGTTAACATTGATAAATCTTTCCTAGAAGATTCTCACTCCTCAGAATGGTGAATTGCTGTGATTCATGTCACACAGGAGGCTGCACTTCAATTAGTAAGCCTCTGCACAGCCAAGGGCTCTGAGCTACATCTCAACAGCAAGATCTTACATCAAGTCAGACAAACCTTCTCATTACAGATTCACCACTACATTTCCTAAGAGAAAGAGAATCTGTTATTATGTTAAAGACAATAAAAACAGCTTCTTTATGAAAGAAGATCACCTCTCAATTAAACATTTTCTCCCAGTTTTTCAAGTGACCATGCCAGATCACTTTGGGAACAAAGGTATGGCCTTGCAGACCATAACAAAGGCTCACAAGAGCTCCAGAGATTCCAACAAAGTTCAATTAATATTTGATTTACCATAATACAAACTGCTAATCACTTGTCCCTAACAACAAGTGAATAAAAAAACCCCACAAAACCCAAAACCAACACAACTTGCACAGACCGGTTGAGCAGAGCTCACTTAACCTGCTTCAAAATTTACCTTACGTCTCTCTTCTGCTGCTTCCAACTTCTTCTGAATCTCTTCCAATGACACATCCTTCTTCTTTGGGGGAGAAAGAGGGAATTCTGGGACTGCTTCTTTCGAGCGAGGACTGAGTATCAGCTCAAAGGCCTGCCCAGAGGCACGCTTTTCCAGTTCCTTCACTTGAATATCTAGGAACACAGGAAAAAACACACAAACAGTATTTTAAGCCAGGAACTGGCTTAGGTAATTTGAACATTAAAAAACTCAACACCACAAAGCTCTCTTAGGGACACAGCTTCTGAGCTGATGGTTCCAATGTAAAGCAGCAGCACCACCATTCAAATATGCGGCAGGCAATTTTGTTTGCAATTCTTCCTTGATGTGACGTTACACAAGCACGTGACATTTTATTTTAGCCGTTAATATCCAGCGGCATGAAAACAAATTTATCAGAACTTTTAAAGTGGAAAAAAAAGATAATTCTGTCTCCAACGTCAAGTCTGAGGAAGACTTCAAGGTGTTCACTTAAGACCTGACACAGCCAAGAACTGAAACCAGTTTTCAAGGAAATATCTACGCCAGTGTTCTCTCTTCAAACACCTCTGAACAGGCACGTCAGCCCTGCACAGTGTCAGTTGTACCAGCACACCAGTTTTGATCACCGAGACGCCTAGATGATAGTCAGCTCTGTTAGCGGAGCAGATGGCATGCAGATGAGCTGAAGCCCATCTGCCAACAGCCTCATCTGAGAGGGCTTTTGGTATGTTTTCACAAGCACACAGTTTTAACAGCTTCTCCAAAGCAGCCTAGAGATGGGAAAAAAGCATGATGACGACAGTTTGTTTTACTGTGTTAGATTTTTAAATTATTTCTCAGAGCATTTAGTACATAATACTACATACCAGAAGTAGCCATGACCAAGAAAATATGACTCCAGAAGCCAACTCTGGGAGAGCTTCAATCAGTTGGATTTCTAGATAACAAAGAGACATGCCATTGAACAGTAAGTACATGAATGTTATTTCTTCTAACTCCTAATAAAAATTGCTAAGCGTGATTAGACCTGCTGAACAAAAGACAGTCGGGTAGGTTACTGCAGTCAGTAATTCCAGTCAGCCTGTGGGGCTGAGGCTGATGTACATTGCTAGGAACAGCAGAAATGCTCTCAATTATTGGTGTTGCAGGATCTGCGTGTAGGACTGCATAGTCGGGCATTTTGAGTCTTTGTTCTACTCCACCGCAATTAAGATATGCAAACAGAGAGTCCAAGTCAGCAGCATCCAGTGCTATGGATATTTCACCAATATTGCATACAGCAGATATAGCTCTCTGAAATAAAATACGGTGCACAACAGGACAGTACAGCCAGGACGCCGGCTGGTACCGAAGGATCTTAAATGTGCGCATCGACCTCATTTAAAATTCGATTTTATTTGTGCACAGAACCAGATGTTGCACATCACGGCAGACAGGGAGCACACACGCTTCCCAGCATCAATTATTATAAAGGGACATAATAAAAAAAAGCCATAAAAGGCTCTAAAAACCCCAAAAGGAGGATTCTTTTTTTTCCCCCCCAGGTTTTAAGCTGACGACGAAGCAGAGACCGGGTGGGTGCGCCGCCCGGACGGGCGCTAGGACCGCGCACCCACCCGGCCCCCAGCGGTACCGCCCCTCCCGCCGTCGACCAATAGGAGCCGAGACGGAGGCCCCGCCCCCTTCCTAACCGCACCGAATTCAAACCGCCGGGGAAAGAGCGAGCGGGAGCGCGCGCGCACCAGCCCGCGCGCGCGGGGGGCTCGAGGGAGGGCGGGGCTAACGGTAACATCCGGGCACCTGCCGCCCCCCGCCGCAGGTGCGGGCCCCCGCCTCTCTCCCAGGGTGAAGGGGGGCGACGGCGACGACGGACGGGGACGGACCCCCGCCCCGCCGCCCAACGGGGCTCAACGGCGGGTCCCCGAGCTCGGTGGCGCCGGGGCGCGGCCGGGCGCCGCCCCTTCCCCACTAACAATGGCGGGGTCCTGTCAGGGAGGGGAGGGGGCGCCGCCGCCAGAAGGGCGTCGCCCCTCACAGCGCGTCGCCCCTCGCAGAGCGGCTCCCGGGACAATAGAAACCCCCTTCCCCAGCGGGAGACACCCCCCACCCCCCCACCCATTGTCTCCCGCAGCCCCTTCCCTTTGTCACCGCGACGCCCCAGAAGCGGGCGGCGAGGACGCGACCCCCCCCGCCACCAGGAGAAGGGACAAAAGGGGCCGGCGCGGGGGCGCGGGGACCCCCGGCCGCCCCCCCCGCGCCTTGACACCGCTCCTCAGCCCCACCGCCGCGGAGGACGGACCTCCGTGGACCGCCGCCGCCCCCCGCCTTCTCGACACCCGAGGGGCCGCCCTAGTCCCGGGTGAGCCCGCGGGGACCCGCCCCGGCCCCGGGGTGAGCCCGCGGGTGTGTGTGTGTGGGGAGGGGGGGGTGTCGCCCCGCCGCCGAGCGCCGCGCACCCACCTGCCCGCTCCGCCGCTCCGGTCACACTCCGCTCCCGCCCGCCCCGCCGCGCACAAAAGCGCCAAACAAAGGCACGTGACCCGCCCCGCCCCGCCCCTATTGGCCGAGCGCGGCGGCACGTGCCGCCCGCCGTGGGGGGGGGGGGGGGGGGGGNGGGGGGGGGGGGGGGGGGGAGAGGGGGGGTTGGGCGAGGCGAGGGGCGAACGACCCCCCCCCCTCCCCGCTGCATGCCGGGAAACGTAGTCCGCCAGGGCGGGCGGTGGCGGCGGAGGGCGGCGACCCCCGCGGCCCGGCGGGGACCGGGCGGAGGGTGCGGGACCTCGCCGCGACGCCTCTCGTCTCCGCGGGCCGCCCCGGGGCCGTGCGGCCCCCCGCGCCGTGCTCTCCACCCGCGTCCCGGTGGGCGGTGGGACTCCCTTTGTCTCCCACCCCGGTGGTTGGGAGGAGCGGGGCCCCGGGGCGGCCGCCTTTGGTCAGGGTCGCCGGTCCCCTCAGGGGCACCGGGCAGGAGTGGAGCCGTGGCTTGGATAGTCACACCGGGGCTGGCCACTTACCTCAGGGCCACGGTCACCTCAGGGCCACGGTCACCGCAGGGCCATGGTCACCTGCCTCAGGCCCCTTGGTCACCTCAGGGCCACGGGCAGGTACGTCAGGGCCCTTGGTCACCTCAGGACCGCGGTCACCTCAGCATCATTGCCATTTACCTTGGAGCCATGGTCACCTCAGGGCCATGGTCACTTACCTCAAGGCTGCGGTCACCTCAGGACCACGGTCACCCACCTCAGGGCTTATGGTCACCTTAGGGCTTATGGTCACCTCAAGGCTATGGCAACTTACCTCAGGGCCATGGTCACCTCACTGCCATGGACACTTACCTTGGGGCCATGGTCACCTCAGGGCCACAGTCACCTACCTCAGGGCACTCAGTCACCTCAGGACCATGGTCACCTCAGGGCCATGGTCACTTAGGTCAGGGCCCTTGGTCACCTCAGGATTGCGGTCACCTCAGCGTCATCGCCATTTACCTTGGAGCCATGGTCACCTCAGGGCCATGGTCACCTACCTGAGGTCACGGTCACCTCAGGGCCAGTCAGTTATCTGAGAGCCATGATAACCTCAGGGCTCTTCATCATCATCCAGATGACCACCATGTTCCTTCGGTCACCTCAGGGTCACAGCCACCACAGGCCAACCCCAAAGAGGATCTGTGGGTCTGACAATGTGTTGGCCCCGCAGTGTGTTTTGGGGGACAGCTACATGTCCACCCTCTCCTTTGGGGTGACACCAGCAAGTCAAAGCAGGTCCAGAAAAGCCATTCTTCATGCAGATTCCATAGTATGTACATAACGGCCGTGTAATGAGGATCCATCTTTGTCCCACGGGCTGCACTGGGAGCAGTTCCCTTCCCAAGATAATGCTATTGCCAAGCGTAGAGAAGTGGTTCCTTCGCAAATGTGCTGTAAATGAACTGGCTGCATTTTCGCGTGTTCCGTGCAAGTGACTCCTGTACAATTCCCGGGGTAGTTTCTACGCTACAGTCACCGGAGTTACACCAAGAGTCAACACGCATAAAAGGCAGATGGCCGGAGAATGGCACAGATCTTCTGCTACAACGCAAGCCCAGCCCAGCAGTCTCCATACCCTAAATACCGAAGAAAGGACTTCTCTGAGGGGACCCACCCTTGTGCACACTCTTAAAACCAAGGATTTTGCACCCAAAAAAAATTCCTACCTTGAGGAAGGTTAATATTGTGACAGAAATGCATAAAGCTTTCAAAACAGAGATTATTTTAAACACTTGCCCTGTTTTTTGCTGATCTGACGTCTATTTCCATGGAAACCACATCCAGCAGCCGAGCTGCTAGAACCGGGAGAGGTTTCTGCCGGAGTGGCTCGCTGGGCACGGGAAGAGCCATTTTCCCGCAGCATGGTAGAACCTTTCTGTGGGACTGAAGGGATTTCAGATCCAAAATGGTTTGGCTGCTTGGTCCTTCTGGATCATGCCTGGTACGTTCACGGGGTTCGGGCTGAATACCAGCGGTATATGCACAGATCTCACATACAACACACGTGTTTTTAAATGAAACATCTTGCGTGCTTGGATTAAATTGCATCAAATGTTGCTGGAAGACAAAGCAGCCAAGAGACCATGCCACCAGCCTGTGTTTTACTTTATCATTTATTAATTATCAGCCGTGTAGATCAACAGTGTGTTGGATGCTTTAATATTAATGCTTTTTAGTAAAATCAATGAGCTTATCCTGGGATGATCTCAGGATTTCCCAGAGGAAACAAGGCTTCCTGGGCTCAGGGCTTTTTGTTTGGTACCTGTGTGACTGCCTTTAGTCTGTCCCCTGGAGAGACGATGATGAAATATCATTTACCGCTTTTGAAGGAGGGATGCAGGCTGAGATAAAACTACGAGTCATGCAGGGTCTGTTCTCAGCGCTTTCCATCTTTTTTCCTGGGCTTCTCACCGGTAAAAAAAGAGAAAGAAAAAAAAAGACCCAAATGTAACTTACCTTCCTTTGCAGATTGGTTTTAAAGCCAAAAATATTTCTTCCAGATAAGAACTCTCCTATGCAACAACAACGCGGTTTATTGATGTGAGGCACTGAGCTGGGAATCAGATTTGGGATCTTTTCTCAGCTCCGAGATTTTCCATGCCGTGTCACTTAGGTTGAGACTCTTTAGCAACCCCTTTACAATACCTGCCACAACTGGTTTCAATTTAAAGCAAAATCTTTTGAGTATTATTGTGATACAAAGAGAAATAACAGCTCTCAGCAGCTGGAAAGGCATGGAGACAATCTCATTTTTGGCCTCGTTGCAAGAGTGGTTTTATTTTTGGAACATTTCATAAAACTCATTTGTTTATGTGGCATTTATTTTTGTCTGATCTCAAGGAGAATGGAGTATATGAAAAGCTTTTATTTAATTTGCATTTGATTTGTGTTTATCGACACATTTACTGCCGTTCTAAAGAGACTCTTCTTTCGTGAAGCCTAGCAGCTTCAGTAGTTTTTGTCTCCTGGATTCCTCATCACCAACAAGAGCTTTTTGCTATAATTCCTTTTTTTTTTTCCAAAAAAAGAGCAAGCTCAAGTGGGCTCGTTCTCAGCACAGACAAAACACGGGGCCCCTCGGCTGCGGTTCAACACGCTCTGCTCTCAGTGAAACATCTAAGTCAAGGTCTCATCAGGAGGACTCCTTGTACGTGTGAATTTAGGACGTGACGTGATCAGATTTAGCATAAAGATTAAAGCGTCTCCTCTGATGTGCTTATCAAAATATCCCACAAAGAGACTGACATAATTAGGTGACAACTCAGCCCACGGCAGCTCTTTTAACTTGCAAAAATATTTAATCTCCACTAAGAAAATGTGCTTTCTGAGTATTAAATTGCCACTCTTAGGCATCCATGGTGGATGGACTGACAGCTTATTTGTTAATCAGAGAATGTTTTAAAGCACCTCGGTAGGTAATATTAGCAAGCATTTGCTGAGTCTGGTAACAGTGACTGCATTAGCAAAGTTCATTTTAAAACTAGAAATCCAATATACTATTTGACCTGAGTCAATCAGTTTAACTGATTTAATAAATAACCTGCCAGAGGAGACAGTCATTTTAAAGAAACTTACACTCAGAGGTAGAGACAAGGGCCAAAAGATTTCTTTCTATCCGTGTTTCTCAGTCTTTGTATTAACCTTCGGCAAATTTTTCTCCACACCGCACCTTACCCGTCTTAACGCTGGCTGTACTGACGTGCTGCTGCCAGACAAAGGTCTCGCAAGGAAAATTAGTGGCTGCAAAGGTCTCACTGATCTTCAGGTAAAAATACATTTTAATCTAAACACAGTCGAGGAGTCCGCGGAAATGAAGAATAAAGACTTGTAGGGAGTGTCTCCCTCACAACGAAAGCTCTTCCACAGGCAAGAAATGTTTAAGGTAATTGGTATTTGCTTACCGGAGGTGTTTAGGCTGATACTGTATTTATGCTGAAAAATGCCATTAAGAAAATGTTCCCTTCAGAACAAATTTGCACTTGCCAATGTGCTGTTGGACACGTTTTAATTTTTTTCGAATCAGACAGGGCGCCTGGCTTCCATTGCTTGTTTGTTTTTTGAGAAATTCACTCAAACTCACTTTCCTCCATAAAATGAGACAAGGAAAAGCACTCACCACAGATGGCGGTTGCGCCTGCAGCAAGAGAAATGAAAATACAAATTAATTGCTTTGTTATTGGGGCAATATAACCCTGAAATGTCATATGCACCTCTTCAAATGCAGCCATAGGACTGCATTGCATGGTATCCAAATGCTACGATGATGAGGGCTCTAAATAGAGTATAAAAATAAAATAAGTTTCTAATGAACTAAAGACAAAGCCCCTACAAGCACTCTGCTGTCCTTGCCATAAATTCTCCAACACACTGAAATGGCGACAGACCCCGAAGTAAGGGCAGCGGCTGCGGTACCTACGCAGGAGCACCTTCCCCCTGGCCGCAGCCAGGATGCTGAGCGAGAGCTGGTCTTTCTCCTAAGCAGTGGGCTCTGCCTTCCATCCAGCCTGGGCAAAGGAACAGCAGAATTCCCTTCCCAGCCTGCCGGTAGATCTCCTGGCATGTTTTTCATTCTTTGTTTCCTAAGAAAATGAAATTTTACATGATTAAACTACTTCTGTATCTCTAACTAGTCTTCTCCCCCAGCTTTTAGCTTTGTGAGCCAGTTTCTGCCTCTCCGATAAATATGGATAAGAGCTCAGTGACATGAATTCCACAAGTTTCTTGAAAACAGATGGCTGGGGAGAGGGAAGAGCGAGCAAAAGGCTTCAGCACAAGCCCAACTATTATTAGAGACCAGAGACTTCACACCGAGGAGAGCTGTCACAGACACTCCCAGCGGCGGGTACAATTTCAGGGCTGGTTGTTTCCTTCACGGCACCAGCAGATCCTCCAAGACACTAACGTGCAGCTGTGCTCTCCTGGCCGCTACCTGCCAAATGTAGGGACAGATCTATGTGGACACTGCCTCCCACCTCCGCTACCTCCAGAAACACGGAATGAAAGCTGCCCTGGAGACGTCCTCGCACTGCTTTCCCCTCCTCCTTACTCCCGTTGCTCCCAACCGAGCTGGGAGCCTCGACCCATTTCTCTGCATCCTCGCTGCTTTTCCCTTTCAGCTCCCAACCGGAGTCTACAAATTTGCATTTCCCATATGGAGCACCAAAAGCTTTGCTATTCAAGGAAGCCCGTAAACAGCTCACTGCCGAGGGTTCAAAAATAACTGCGCTGCACAGAGCTGCATCACCCAGCGATAGAGAGCGGCGGGGAGAGGAGGACGAAGAAAAGGGTTTATGGTTGGCTTTTATTTTTGCATGTGAGCCAACAGGAGATGCACTAATTATATTTCAAAAGTGTCAGAGTCAGCCATTTCAGCTGGGATAGAGCAAAGGAGAGAGTGTGATTTTGACAACCACATGGAATAGCAATGCATAGGGAAGCCATCAAATATTCAACAGCCATAGAAGATTCCAGTAAAGACATTTGCTTTGGCTCTTTGAAAATGAAGTGGGGGGGGAGGGAAGGGGAGAGAAAAACTGAGTATAGCACTAGTTATTCCCCAGTTCCTAATTAGTTCCTTGAATTTAAAATATGGATACAGCTCTACCAGCAGCTCAGCAAGCCTATTGTGCTATTAATACTTCCCTGGCGTGATACAGTTAAAAATACTGCCACCCTTTCAAGACAAAATGTAGCTTGGAAGTGTCACGATGGGAGGAGTTCAGGGATGGAAATCCTCTTAAAGGAATATGACTTCCCCGATGTCAAATAAACAATATAAATGAGCCTGTAACAGCCCCCAGACTGAGCCTGCTCCCACTAGGAGCAAATTTGAAAATAATACTCAACGCAGGGCTCTCGGGCCGTTTGCTATCAAAGCTATTTCACTGACAAAATCGGTGCGCAGCCAAGTGGTAACAGGTTTTACTGATTGTTTTTTTTTTTTTTTTTGCAGAAATCTGCCGCCTGGGGAGCAGGTGGGTTTGCAATTCTCAAGTGCCTGGCTCGCTTCAGCCCGACAGCGCGAGGTGGAATTCAGCTCAAAAGGCAGGATTTTGGAGCTTGTGTCCCCCTCCCTTCCTTACATCCAGCCCCACACTCAGGTAATGCGGGAGATCCTGACCTGCCCGGTGCAACAGCCGCAGCTGATTTTTCCCTGGCAATATCTATAGGTGCTGTTTACGGACGAGATCCGTCAGACAGCACGGGCAGAATAAAACACGCCTCTTCCCACAGGATCGGTGAGCCAAGGAAACAAGTCTGGGTTGGGTTTTTTTTTATGGCACCTTTCGACTTCAGTCTGATGAGGAGGTCCAGGTCTGTGCTTTGGCACTTTAGATCCTCTCAGGACAATAAGCAGTTCCCCTCCCATCTCCACCGACAATTCCGCCTCAAAATGGGTTAATTCCTGCTCCGTCCCCGCTGGCTCTTCACTCGCTGCCTGTAATCGCTCAGCAATACCAGCATGGAAACAATACCTGCACTTAACATTTGCTCAGTGCTCTTTGATCCCTTTTTCCCCCCCCCACTAATTTGAGTTCATAATAGATCAATATATATATTAAAAGAAAAAAGACCAGCCACATCCACTGCAGCTGTGAGAATGGGCAAACAAAGCCAGCCTTTCTGGAGCAAAAACACATCTCTTTCTTTTATGTGATAAACCAGCAAACTGCTGCCGTACGCTAAAATCAATACCCGGAGAGACACGCTCATGTTGCGACTGCCAACATAAGTGCTTCATTTTAATTAAAAAAACCAAACCACCCCCACCACCACCCCCCCTAACCCAGGCCTTGCGCGATGAACGTCGTTAGAGAGCTGCTATCAGCGCGAGGAAACGAAGGCAGCCTGAAGCTGGTGGGTTGGGGGGGGGTCTGGTGCCACCGTGTCACCCGGGGAGGGGTGTTGACAGTCCCAGCACCTTCCCGCACCCCGGTCCGGGGTGACAATGTAAGCCAAGGGGTTAAAAAGGAGGATGGGACATTTGGGGTCCCCGCCTCGCGCAGCCCCCCGCTCCCCTCCCCCCGCGCTCGGGTGCAAAGCAGGAGCCAGCATCCATGGGGCTGAGCTCAGCCTGCCCTTCCTAAAATGGGGGAAATCTGGATATTGACCAAAACCGATCCCTCCAAGCTGTTCCAGGGTTTTTTTGGAGTAACCTGGAACTAGAAAGACTTCACACAGCCCCTTCTCTCCTCCAGCACCTCAGTTTCCCTTCTCAGTCCTTTTTTCCCCTGTTTATTCAGGAATCATCTCTAGGGTGAGCAAGATACTGCTCCAGCCTGAAATGGGGCTTCTGCTGCAGGTGAAAACTGTTGAAAAAACGGTTGTGCCCTCAAAATACCCTCGATGCTGCCGGCTGAGAGAACAGGAGCTCTCGTGGCCCGCGGCATTGCATTTTGAAGGCCAGGGAACTCAGCAAGCACCACGCCTGCAGCCCAGCCCTGCAGCATCGCAGCTCGAAGCCGACAAGCACGTGCCCTGCGCTGGATCCCAAGGGTCTGCCCGCCCAGCAGAGCACGGGTCCTGCCCCGTAACCCAGCGCGGGAGGAACTGGTGCTTGAGAAGATGACAAAATTGAGCCGAATCCCTCGTGACTGCGAGCTTCCGGGGTATCCAGCTCAAGGCAGCCTGGAAGCCGATGCATTAGGTGATAACAATGCACTTCGGAGATTAAGAAACTCGATTTTTCTTCGGAACTTCACCCAGAGCAAAGTTTTGATGTGCCAAGAGAAAAATCAACATAAAAACAAGCGCATACTTACCAGTCAAAGGAATCTAAGGAACTCTGCTCAAGAGGGTGCTGCCCGGGTTTGGGTTGGGAGCGGGGTCAGCGCCGCACCTGCATCCGCGCCGCTCTTCGGGGCTGGTATCGCAGCCCACAGCCGGACACCGAGCTCCTCTACCAGCGCTTGTGCGGTTCTCGCCGCGCGCGCTGGGCTCAGCTTGCAGGGCCGCGGACCTTTACAAGCCGTTGTGAATCCAGGCCTTACTATTTTCCTTAAAAAAAACAAAAAAAAGGGAAAAAAAAAAAAACCAAAACCACTCCACAACAGTAAGTGTTACGGTAATTACAAGGAGGTTTTAACACATGTCTCAATTTGCATTAATTAAATCAACAGGGAAGCTTCAATTGAGTAAATGAGGTTTTTTCCTAAGCGGCAGCAAATGCTGCGGCAGGCTGGAGCTGGTACCTCCAGTTTGCTGCATGCATGTGCGGCGGGCTGGGGAGGGATCTGCCGGCTGGAAGGGGCTTCCCAGGAGGGAGGGAGCCGCAGGCAGGACGGGCTGGGGGTGGGGAGGATGAGAAGACTCCTCTCAGCTCTAAGACACTAAAGGTTCCAAGCCGGGTCTGTGCTAATATACTGTCGGATTTCAGCCCCGAGCCCCGAGAGTGGAAAGCTTTGAAGCTGAAGCCGGTGGGAGAGCGGAGGTTGCTCTGCGGAGATAAGCCGTGGGTAAGAGGAATGCATCCATTCATACCCCAGCCATGCTGCAAGCACAGCTGTGAGGGGAATATAAATGGGCGACGGGTTGGGTTTTGTTGTTTTGGTTTCTTTTTTTTTATTTTTAAAGCCACCGGTTTGAATATTTAAGCAGAACAGACACATTGAAATGCTTGGCTGGAAGTGAACTCTTTCCACCGCACAACCCTCCGGGGCAGGGGACGGCTGGGCGGCCGACCTGCAGGTGGGATCCCCGGGTGCCGACCCGCTGAGGTAACGGAGCCGGTGTTTCCTTCCCACGTCCCTGAGAAGCAAAATCCCTCTGTGGATAAAACACGGGGGATTTATGGATATAAAACCTGGCTAGTTCACGTTCAAACCCGCACCTCTGCGTTGTGAGGACACGGCAACCAGGAGCTGGTGCCGGCAGATCGCACACCAGGATAACCCTTCACTCCTGCTTTTTTGCCAGAAAACCTTCCAGTGTGGCACAGAAAAGCCTGGAGCAGCCGGGGCCACCCCAAAGACCGAAGGACTCTCCCCTCCGGTTGCTGGCCCTGGCGGGTGACCGGGAGCGATGTTCTATCCCAGCCTGGGAAACGCCGGCTCTGGCAGAGCTCTCCCAGCCCCTTTCTTTCTGACCTCCCGGGCCCAGCAAAGCCATGCAGGCAAGCTGGGGTGTGGGGAAAACACCTTTGTGGCGTGCTATGCCAGGGATTTGTGCCGGATCTTTCATGCACGCTGCCTCCGGCCTCGAGGCTGGAGCATATAATGGGGATCTGGAGGAAATCGCTGCTTGCAAGGGGAGCCTGACTGAAGAGATGGCTCCAGGCGGGATTTTAAAGCAGATGCAGTGAGTCAGTGAAGTAGGAAAACGCTCGGAGAGGGCTCCTGCACCGTCACATCCCACAGAGAGCAGAGAGGGGCTGATGGAGCGGAGGAAAAAGGGTATCTGCTCTGCTCGAGTGACCCCAGGGCTTTTCTGAACTCTCTTCTGGTGGGGTTTTCCTCCAGAGGCACAAAGACAATTGGGAATGGGGTCCCGGGAGCAGAGGCAGCCTCTGGAGCGGGGAGCAAAGGGATGCCGGGGCAGGCAGAGGGACATCTGCCCGCTTCCCCGTGCCTCCAGCCCCACGGGCACTGGGGAGGGGAATAAGCAGCTTTCTGTGAACCGAAGGGTTAACGACTGTCAGAGTCACCCTCTGAGCACAGTCGGTTTCTGCCACCCCCTTCCCCGAAAGCCTTTACATAAGACTCTTGCAGAATTTATAGCCTGTCTCAGCTGTGCCGCGCTGGAGCCACCACCGGGCTGCTCCCCTGTAGCTGCCAGCGCAGATCCCCGGCCGTGCTAATTCGGGGAGGAAAATGGGATTTGATTTCTGCACCAGTCACTGTCTCTCACTGTTAAAATGGGACCTGACGGGCTCTGTCCGTCCCCCCTCCCTGGCTTGCCCACACCATTCATCACATACATCGACCTTGAATGTCCCCTCAGCATCTCAGCAGAGCTGTCCTGAGGCTCCCTGGGTTGTCACACCCCAGCCTGCTCGCAGGGCTAGAAATTGTGTTTTAGGTGTAAAACAATTAAAAAAAAATAATACACCTGGAAGCCTCAAAAGCACCAGGGTTTTGTGGTCCTGTTCACGTCAGTCCTTTGTGTCACTGGAGAGCGGAGGAGACATTGAAAGATGTCCTCCCTGCTGCTGCACAGCCCTGCGCCTTCCCCCGAGGCCATCCCGGAGCATCCTCAGCCCTGGGACTCCCCCTCGACTAAGAGGGGCCGGGGGCCACCAGCCTGGCGAGGATGTGGCCATCACAGTGTCACAAACAACTCAGGCACCGGAGGAGTGAGATGGTGCTTTTCCTTCCTTCTCCTGGAGAAGGGCTTTGCTGGCGCCTGTGTCACCCACTGTCACTGGAGGGGGAATAGCATGTGCCACCCAAACCCCCGTCTCCTCCAGCCTCGGCACCCCAGGAAATCCCGCCTGTCGTCTGCAGCAGCTCCTCTCCGCGATGGCAGGCGGTGAAGCAACGCCAGCCAGGAATGCCGTACCGGTGGCGGTGGGGACAATGCAAAAGCAGATGGTGTGCCAGGAGCCTGGACCTTCCCCGCAGCTGCCGAGGCGGCGTGTCCAGGACTGCCTGCCGCCTCTCCCGACGCAGTGCCAGCGAGGACCCTGGGGAGGGTCTCCAGTGGGGTAAATTCACGCAGCTCCGCTGGCTTCAGCCGTGCTTCGGGATGGCCGAGGATCAACCCCCCCCTTTAAAAGCGCCCCTTGCTCTGACGTCTCTGGTGTTACCCAGGAACGTGCTGTAGCTACTTCCAAAGTGCCTTATTCCCACCTCCAGCCTGCGCCCCTTTGCAGCAGTGTTGCTCTTTGTGCTGCAAAACCAGGCCGGCCCGTTTTCCTCCCGTCCCGGGGCTGATCTCAGTCCCGGTTTCACATCCCTGCGCTGCTGGGGTGCTCAGACGTACTTCCAGCCAGCCCCTTGTTTAAAACCATCTTCTTGCTCTTTTCCCCCCCGATTTTAGGCATGGAGTCAGCAATCTGACCAGCTTTCCAGGACGACGATAGGATTTTCATTACCTTTGTGCCTGGAGCCCTGATGCCGCATCTCTTTGCGCTGGTTCTTTCGGCTGTGGTTGAACGACCCCCAGCCCACGGCAAACGACCCCCCTGCCTGCTCCTGCCAGATGTGCCACAGCTGCACCAGATCCATCCCGGCCCAGCATGGGATCGATACCCACCTAACCCCCTGCGTGCAAGAAGGGTGTCACCTTGGGCCCAAGTGACAGCCAACTCGGTCTTTGTCCCCAGGGATTTTATTCCCTTAGCCCCACAGCCCTCACTGCAGCCAGCGCTGGAGCAGGGAGGGTTCTCCCGGCCACCAGGCATCCTACAAGCATGGTCCCCAGGTCCTGCTCTCCCCATGGGTCCTCCTGCCCTTGCTGGCTACTGCCCGGCTCATTTCGGACAAGGAGCAGCTGCTTTCCCGGTACCCGGCTCCCACCAGCGACCTCGGAGCAGGCTACAGCTTGGAGCGGCAGAACGGTGCTTCTGGAACAACTGAGTCTCCGATGCCTTCGAGGAGGTCGTCCCATTGATCGAACTCCTCTTCCAGGTCTGCACGGGGCAGAGATGGTGACGGGGTTACTACAGCGATCATCAGCCCGGCTCCAGGCGTAAAGGAGGAGCTTTGTGCAACGGGATGGGAAGCACCAAACCCAAGCCCAGGGAGGCAGCGGCCGCCCCGCAGCCCCCTGCAAGCGGGAGAAGCTCTCGTGCCCTCCCGAGCCCCCGGCCAACGTGCCCTCCACCCCGCGCCGTACTGAGATGCCTTTGCAGGAAGGCCAGAGCCGCCCGGCTGGTGATGTCCAGACCCTTGTAGGGGTCGAGGGTCCCCCTCGCGCCGAAGATGCGGCTGATGAGCTTCCAGGTGAGAAAGGTGAAGTCGGTCTGGCTCTGGTGCACGGATCCCCTGGGACAGGGAAGGGATCTGCTTCAGCGGGAGCTGGGGAGAAGTCCTCCTGCTGGGACGCAGCTTGTAGGTGCTCCCAGGAGGGTACCGGCAGGTGGGTACCACCAGCCCCTGACTCACAGGATGGTTATAATCTTTGTTTGGCTGTTTCTGGAGCTCAGTCTCTTCATTTTGGCAACGCTTTCTGGCGTCTGGAACTTCTCGGTGTTGATGAAGAGCACAGGCTTGGGCACCTCCGGGTACAGCGCGTTCTCCAGGGGGAACATCCAGGCGTCGAGAGCCACCGCGCACCTGCAGCAGGATGGAGGCCCAGCGCTGCTCCCCTCGCCACGGCTTCCCTTCCCACCGGGATGAGCCATGTGTCCCTGGAGCTTCCCACGGCTCCTCGTCCCTGCTGCGGCTTACCTGAAGCCACACTCTTTCACCAAGGCCAGCACTGCTGTCACCCCGCCGAAGGAATGGCCCATGACGGCGACTTTGGTCAGATCAATGCTGTCCTGCAAAAAGGAGAAGGCTGAGGAGCCTGTGCCCACTGCAGAAAGTCCCTAATTAGGGAAGAGAAAGCCAAGGGAAGATCAGCAAAACCCTCTGCAAGGGACGCTGTGTCCCATTTTCACCACCGGTGCAACGGGACCCGGCTTCCCCGGCAGGCACGGGGGAGAAAAAGGAGAAGAGAGGCACCAAGAAGCCGAGACGTGGAAGGCTGTGGCCCTGCACAGACCCTGCTTGTCCCAGGAGGAAAAGTCTCATGCAACAAGGACTGATCCTGCCAGCAAAGGGCACCGGACCCCCCATCAGCCAAACGATGCCCCTGGCTGGTCCTTCAGCGCAGACCGACCGGGATACCTTCAGCACGGAGAGATCAAAGTCCTGGTGAAGGACGTTCGGGACAGATTTACCGCTCTTGATATCCTCGAAGAGCCGGAGCGCTCGCATGCATTCCTCTGCTCTCTGATGAACCTGGGAGTGAGAATTGCCCCTTCCCCAGTTAACCCAGCTCCCGTACCCCACAAGTTTGGGGCCAAATCCTCCCCCCAGCATCCACCCACGCTCATCCCTCCAAAACCGCAGCGCTCAGACCCGACGGGACTTTCCCTCAATTATGGCAAATGTGAAAGAAAGTGAGAGGCTGCACCGCAGCGGCTCCCGCGGGGCTGCAGTGAATTTATTGGAATGGTTTCTTGTTTGGCTTGGTTTTAATTCAGTTAATCTGATAGCGCAGACGGCTGGAGATGAGCAAAAGATCTCTGCTCCAGGGAGGGAGGAGCGGGGCACGCAGGGGAGGCAGAGCCCGCTTTCCTCACCCGCTGCCCCCCCGGCCAAGCCTGCCCAAGCCATCCGCCGGCGCGAACACCCGCGGGGAGCCCGGACCCCCCGTCCCACCCCAGCTGCCAGGAGCAAACCTGGACGTCACCCTGAAACCCAGCTCGGGGGCTCCATCCGGGAGCAGCTCAAAAGCTCAAACTGCCGATTCGGAGGGACGAAGCCCCGACCTGGAGCCACTTTGGGACTACGTCCTCTGCTCCCCTAAGGACACAAACGCTGTTGGGTGTGCACATTTACAGACCTTCCCCTGAAGCGACAAGTGACAAAAAACTCAGGTGAAAACCTCTCTCCGCTCCTCTCTCCTCTAACACAGAAGATGCTGTAACCGAGGCTGACCTGGCAACCATTTCCTTCTATTTATAATGTATTTCTCATTCACCCTCAACACTTACGCTCATGGGTTCATCTTTATAGGAAAACTGTTTCCCTTGTTTGTGCAATGTGCCGTGTGACAGAGCATACACAAAAGTAAGAGGCCAGGAGGTGATTTAAGACTGCCAAAAGCACCTCCAACCACTACATTTCCTAGAGAGCTTTTCTATGACAAATCTCGACTCGCTGTTGTCCTTTTAAACAAGGCAGAAACGAGCAGGGGGGGGGAACCGGGCTCAGCAGGAAACCTTCCTGCTCCCCAGCAAGCAGCTGTCCGGGCTAATCCCAGAGAGACAAAAATCAGAGCGTGAACAAACCCAGCAGCCGGTGCGGAGCCTCGCCAGCCGGTGGCACTGGGCTGGGCAGAAAGCCCGTTTCTCCCTGGGGTGCGGGTGACATTAAGCATCCGCGGGGGACGTGGCAAAGCCCAACCTCGCTCCTGCCAGGGTCAGCTGGAGCCAGACAGACAGACCCCATGAAACAGAGATAAACAGGTTGAACAGATTTTTCTCAGCTTGCAAGGAGAAAGCTCAGCCCCAGCACCACGGCGGTACGGGTTTGGGAAGGGCGGGAGATGAGGACCCCAGGGATGAGGGGCCAGCTCGGCTTGCAGGAGGGATTTCACGCCTGACGGGTTGCCCACCCTTAACCCCCCACCCTGGTACCTGCTTGTTTCGGAAATAAAACTCCTTCTGCCCTTGGGGCACCCGTTGGTAGGGGATCCACTCCTCTCTCCCAGCCTGCGCTGTGCAGAAATACGTCGCGGAGGCAGAATGGTCCCTGCAGCGGCGGGAGGGCAGGCAGCCACGTCGCGGGGGCACCGGCAGCTCCCCGGGGCGCAATGCACTGCCAGCCCCGTCGCATCTGCCGAATTCGGCGGGGACCGGGACGCTCACCTGTGCTCCAGCGCCGCCACCGCGAAGCCCCAGGACGCCAGCTCCGAGCAGACCGAGGAGTACAGGGTGCTGCCAGGGAGCCGGAGGGGAGCGGGGTCAGGGCTGCTCCACCAGTGCAAGGCAGCGGGGCCACCGGGGGCCCAGGACACTCGCGTCCCCGTCCCGAGCAGGGGCTCAGCACCCCCAGCCCCACTCGGGGCTCATCCTACCGAAAGGCTCCCAGGCCGTGGGAGAAGATGACCAGTGGGTACCCTCTGCCGCAGGGCTTGAAAGGTCCGTTCCAGCTCACAGGCACTCTGCAGGAGCCTGTGGGGAAGAGAAACCCCCCAGGAAAAGAGGGGGGACGCGGGCAGCAGGATGCTGATGCTGCTGCAGCGGGTCCCTGCTCGGCTCCGGGGATGGGCTTGGTGTCCTCGAACCCTGCTAAGGGAGCAGGTCCCCAGCGGACGGGGCAGCACACGGGTTGGGGGACTGGGGTTGCTGGCTGCCCCCTTACCGATGGCGACATTGAGCAGAGGCGCGCACCAGCGCCGGCTGCGGTGGGCAAAGTCGGCCAGTCCGCCGCAGTACTCGTAGCGCGGGATCCAGAGCGGCCGCTCGGCCCCTGCCCCGCTCGGCAGGCAGGGGTAGAAGAGGCGGAGGAAGAGCCCCTGGGGGAGAGAGGGGAAGGGGGGACACGGTGGGGACAGCACAGAGCGGCGGTGGCCGTGTCCTTGGCAAGCTCAGCTCTTGCAAGACCCAGCTGGCTGCAGCCACCCTGCTGTGCGTGGAACCCTGTCCCCGTCCCTGTACCTGCCGCGTGTGGCCCACCATGACATCCGCGCAGCCCACGTGGTGAGGTCCCTTCCCCAGGGGCAGCGCCAGCGACTGCGTCCCCCCCATGCTGTCACGGCCCAGCCTAGGTAAAGGCACGGGGTCAGGGTCTGTCCCCAACCCGGGGGACCTCGACTCGCTCCCTCCTCCTTCCCGCACCCCTGTCCCATTGCCCGCACCCCGGGCATCCCCCCACACCACACCAGCAAACGTACTGGCAGCAAGAGGAGAAAGGAGGCTCCCAGTTCCCCCCCCCGAATTCCCACTGGGAAGGTGGGGCTCAGCAGAACCTGCCCCACGGCCACCCTGCTATGGGGCAGCCATCCCTGTCCCCATCCCTGTCCCCATCCCCGTCCCCGTCTCCCCCTGTGCCCGGGGATGCTGACACTGCAGGGCTGGGGGGGCGGGGGTGTGCGAGCGAGGGGTCAGTGTGGGGCTGCCATGGTGTCTGCCAGCCCTGAGCACCCACGGGAGACACCCACCCCCCTCCAGTGCAGAACTACAGCTCCCAGCAGCTCCCCAGGCTGGGGAACCACAACTCCCAGTATAGCCCTGGCCTGGGACTACACCTCCCAGTATGCGCTGGGTCCCCGGACTACACCTCCCAGTATCCCCAGCTGAACTACAGATCCCAGTGCTTCCCAGCGCCCGTCTCCCAGAGCCCCCAGTGCTCCCCCCAGTGCCCCCAGTTACCATCGCAGCTCCCAGTACTCCCCACAGCTCCCAGTACTCCCTCCAGCTCCCAGTGCCCGCCCTAGCTCCCAGTGCCCTCACCCCTACAGTTCCCAGTGCCCCTCCCCAGCTCCCAGTGCCTCCCCCCAGCTCCCTCTGCGGCTCCCAGTGCCCCTCCCGAGGTCCCAGTGCTCCCCCAG
>RSEF01000023.1:4173082-4183852 GCA_003993805.1 Himantopus leucocephalus | reverse complement strand
CGGGCACTGACCGGGGAAGAGACGGGCAGGCAAGGGGACAGGGGGACAGCCAGCCCGGGGGGGGGGACACACACGACACACGGACAGACGGACAGGGGACAGCACAGCCCCGGGGGCGGGCGGGCAGGGGACAGGCGGCCTGACACGGGGGACAGGAGGACAGGCAGCCACCGGGGGCGCAGGCAGCGGGGGGGGGACACACACACAGGGACAGTCAGCCCAACGCAGGGACAAGGTGACAAGGCGGGGGGGGGACACCCCCAGCCCCCTCCTCTCGGCCTCTCAGGGCACCCCCGGGACAGGCGAGCGGAGGGGGAGACAGACACACAGACACACAGCCACCACCACCCCTCGCCGCGGGACCGGGGCGGCGCGGAGCCTCCCGCAGCGGCTCCTCCGTGCGGCCGCGCACCGGGAGCGACGGGCGGGGAGAGCCCGGTAGGGCGGTACGGCGGCTGCTCCGCCGCCTTCCCCGGCCGGGGATGCAGCCCGGAGCCGCGGGGAGCCGCGTATCGAGACTTCGGGGCACGGCGGTGCGAAAGCCACCCGGGGCTGCGTGTCCCCAAAGGTAACGGGGGGACCGGGCTTGGAGACGGGGAAGGAGCAGGTTGGCGACAACCGGGGGCTCCGGAGGGAGCGGGAGGTTTTATTCCCAGGGGGGGGACTGGGAAAGGGAGGGTGTGGGGGGGTGTCCTGTCGTGGGGAGCCACTTGCGGTGACACGGTTGGCGGCAGCAGGACGGCGACGGCGCGACCTCTCCCCTTCTCCAGGGATTTGAAGCTGGGCCAAGCGGCGATGGAAATGTCATTGTCGCGGCACGGGGGCCCAGAGAAGTAAAACGCTGCGCCGGAGGGAAGGGAGCGGGACGCTGCTGCACCGAGCTCTGCTCCGCAGCCGGAGAGACGGACGCTCCCGAAAAGCCAGCGCAGCCCTGGTCGGAAGGGTCAGCAAAAGGACCGTGGGGTTCATCCACGCTCCCACGGGCTGCAAGGGCCACGGGACAATAATACCTGAGGGCCGGGAGCCATCCCACTGCCCGCTTTGGGTTTGGGACATCGGCCCTTTGACTGGACTCCGGTGCCCGTCTGAGTCCGATGAGGAGCCGGGGCCGCGCGTGAACCTATGCAGACCAGGAAGAAATACATTTTCCTGACTTTCCTTGCCTCTTGGCTCCTGCTTTTCTTCTTTGGAGGAGATCAACTGCGCCGTTTTGCTTTCTTTTCCGGGAAGAAAGCCGAAGCCCGGAGGAATTGGCCCCTCTGGACAGATCGGTCTGTCCTCAAAAGCTTTGCAGAGCCCGAGGAGCTCCAGAGTAATGTGGACCCCTCGCTGCCATCTCCTCGGGAGCGGCGGGCGGCGTGGCTGAGCATCTACAAGAACAGCAGATGCCGGATGGAAACCTGCTTCGACTTCTCCAGGTGCGAGAAGCACGGCTTCAAAGTCTTCACCTACCCCCGGGAGAGGGATCAGCCCCTCTCGGAGAGTTACAGCAAAATCCTCACCTCCATCGAGCGCTCCCGCTACTACACCCCGAACCCCGAGGAAGCCTGCCTCTTCATCCTCAGCATCGACACGCTGGACCGCGACCATCTTTCGGGTCAATACGTCCGTAATGTTGATGAGAAAATCCGTGGTTTCCCGCTCTGGAACGGCGGCCGTAACCACCTCATCTTCAACCTCTACTCGGGCACGTGGCCCAACTACACCGAGGACCTGGGCTTCGACATCGGCCAGGCCATCCTGGCCAAAGCCAGCTTCTACACCGAGAACTTCAGGCCCGGCTTCGACATCTCCATCCCTCTCTTCCCCAAGGACCACCCGCAGCGCGGCGGGGAGAGGGGATGGTTGTATCAGGACTCCATCCCCCCAAAAAAGAAATACTTGTTGGTGTTCAAGGGGAAGCGGTACCTGACCGGCATCGGCTCCGGCACCAGGAACGCGCTGCACCACATCCACAACGGCAAGGACATCGTCTCCCTCACCACCTGCAAGCACGGCAAGGACTGGGAGAAGCACAAGGACACGCGGTGCGACAAGGATAACGTCGACTACGAAAAGTGAGTCGGAGATGGGGGGAGAAAGGGGGTCTGGCAGGGGGGGGGACACGGAATGAATGTTCCTGCCCCTCTGTGGGGCGCAGCAGTGCCCGTCTGTGGTGGCTGGACCTCCAGACATGGGGAGAGAGGAAAGTTTTGGGGTCTCCTGAAATGGATGAGAGTTTCATTTCCGTAGTGGGGAGCGAGGCTCTGGTTGTTCAGGGCTTTGCTGTTCTGTATTAAAGTTCGAGTAATCTGGTGAGAGCGGCGCTTATCTGCAATCACCGTGGTCGCTTTTAATACGATTTCCCTTTTTCCTAACGCTGATGAATGATGCTTTTCTTCTCCCCCCTCCTGCCCTCCCCTAACATAAACGTTTCTCTTGGAGATGAGCCCGAAACGTGTCCCCCCCCCCCTTGCTGGCTCTGTTAAAAATCCCGCAAAACTGGTGGGTCCTTGGGCATCCCAGTGTGGGCAGCCCTGAGGTCACCCAAATGTGATGGGGTGGGGGGGTCCCCCTGCATCCCCCCTCGCAAACGGCGATGGCGGCAGCAGCGTGTGATGGACCTTGGTGGAAAAACTGGGGGGACAAAATTCTGTGAGTCTGGGGGGGCTCTGTGCTGCAGGGATGCTCGCCGCCTCCTCGCCTCCCCGTCCTGCTACTTGGGACCCGTCACTAGCTCCAGGGCTGGTAAGCACAGACCTCGTCCCACTGGTGATGGACAGGTCCCCGTCCCGCTGCCTGGGGACATCCCGCAGCCACCCGGCCGGAGAGCAGATGGGGAGAGGCCACGTTGGGCATCATCCTCAAAGCATCTTAGGAGGTGCCGGGAGGTAAAAGTGGAGCTGTGGTACTGCGGGCACCGGGATTAGCCGGGGCTTCGGGGTGGCTCAGGCACCGCGTGGCCCCGTCCGGCAGGTGCCACCAGCCCAGCAGGGTCAGCCCCTGCGGCGGAGCCTTTTTGGGGACGGGGCATTGCAGGACAGTGGGAGATGCCGCAGCCTGGCGGGACGGGGGGGCCCAAGGTCAGCCCTGCGCTGTGCCAAGGGGTGGTGGGGTGGGAAATCCCCCTCCCGCCGGGCTCAGGTAATCCCCTAATGCTGTTTGCAAGTACAGGGAGATTTACACCTCAGCCGGGACAGCTTTAGGCAGCAGATAGATGGGCGACACGTGGTGCAGGACAGCGTGCTCGCGCGTGACCCCGACCCTCCGCCGTCCCACTTGTCCCCATGGGACACCCAGGCAAAAAGTCATCGGTGTCTCCATCGCGTTTGGCCAGCTCTGCCCAACCCCTTCCCGGGGATTTATGACCTCCTGCCCCAGGAGAAGATGTCCCCATATCTTGGGACGGCGGCAGAGCAACGGTGGGGACGGGCCAGCGGGGAGGGGACACCCCACGGTTGGCAAAGTGAGACCCCGGCTGCCCCGTTCGCCCAGTGCATTGGGGACATCCCCGTTTGCTCGGGGCAGTGGGGGGCAGCACCGGGAGCAGAGGAAGGCCTTGCTGGGGGCTCCATCACCTTCCTCGCACCCGGCGTCGCAGGGGGGGGACTGCCTAAAACAAACCAGTTCTGTGCCCAGATAAAGGGCAGCTTGTAGCAGCGCTGCGGTCCGGCCCCGCTGCCGGCTGCCCCGGGTTTAAAGCAATCCAAGCGGGTTGGGAAAGGCTCTCTGGAGCCGACGAGTCCCACCGGCGGCACCGTGCCCGGCCGGAGCCACGGAGGGGCCAGGCGGAGGGAGCGTGGCGGGCGCCCGTCCCGGCTCCTAACAAAACAAGGAAGCCCCGACGGCGTGATTACCCGGAAACCGCAGCGCGTCAGGAGCAAAGTATTTCCATCGGGAGGTTTTGGCCCCGCAGCCCGGCCGGCGCCAGCCTCCCCACGACGGCTGCCTGCGAGGGGACGCTGCCCGCGGCCGCTCTGCCCCCCGGGACGCATCCTGCTGCCCACCCAGCCCCGGCAGTGGGAACGGCCCCACGGAGGTGCTGGGGGTCACAGCTGGGCAGGGGTCCCCAAGGAGCGGGTGGCAGTGGGGCTGCCCCGACGGCGAGCACCGGCAGCGTCCGGCCCCGGCGACGTGGCTGTCGCTGCTGCGGTTTCATGGGGGTGTCTGGGCTCTGTCTGAGCCGCCCTCGCCCCTCCGGCAAGTTGCTCGGCCAGGAGCTGGGGTGTTAACGGGGCAGGGTGCTCTAATGGGGCTTTCAGCATCCATTGGAGATGTCGGGATGGTTCCTCCGGAGGTGGATTTTGATGGCAAAACTTCATGCCTCGGCACCGGGGCCGGTTTCCCACATCCCAGGCTGCTGGGATCTTCCAGGGTGCTCCAGCCCCCATGGAGAGGACGTGTCCTCAACCCCCAGGTTGGCACCAGCCCCACGTCCCGTCCCCACTGTGGGGAGACCCTTCCCGCTGGGGACCAGCACATTTCAAGCAGCCCTTTGGCCTCGTAGCTCTCCCTGGCTGGACCACGCGCATCCCCCTCCCTGGGCCAGCCAGGACTCGGCTACCCCGTCCCTCCCTCCCCGCGGGCAGGAACAGACGGGGTCTGTCCCGACCTAATGTCAATATTGGATTTTCCGGCGCGGTCGCAGGGACCCGGCGGCGGACGCGCCTCTCCCCACCGGCCGCACAGAAGGGGCTTTCATAGCCCAATGGTGCGAGCCCAGCCTGGGGGGGTGGCACGCTCCCTGCCCCCCTGCAGGCAGCCGGCCCTCTGCCCCCGCCGAAACGCTGCCAGGGCAGGCAGGGCCGATCCTGCCCGGCGAGTCTGGGCACGGCAGAGGAGTCACCGCAGTTTCAGGCTCGGGGGTTTGGGCGCTGGCTTTGCATGGGGTTTCATTACAGGCGGGTGGAGGGAGCTGGGGTAATGCCTTCAACGGGCACCAGGGTCCTATCCTGACACCCCCCCCCCCTTTAAGCGGTGCCGGAGCACATCTCTCCATCACCCAGGGCATCTCTGCTCCCCCGGCCCTGCAGAGCTGGGGCTATTCAGGGCCACAATCAGCCCCGATCAATCCTTACGCTGCCCTGGGCTTGGCCCTGAGCCCCCTTGGGGGGATGCTCAGCCTTGCCGGGTGCCAGTGAGACCCCCCCACCACCACCAAGGATGCTCGTGGGCTGGGAGGGGGCATGCCTGACCCCCACCCCATCTCCCATCCCAGGTTCGACTACCAGGAGCTGCTGCACAACTCCACCTTCTGCATCGTACCCCGGGGCCGGCGCTTGGGCTCCTTCCGCTTCCTGGAGGCACTGAAGGTATGGGGCAGGTAGGGGGGGACGGGTGACCCCCACCCGGAGGTCCGGGGGCTCTGTCCCAACCTGTGTGGGGTCCCACCGCAGGCCGCCTGCATCCCCGTGCTGCTGAGCGATGGCTGGGAGCTGCCCTTCGCCGAAGCCATCGACTGGGGCAAAGCTGCCGTCGTGGGCAATGAGAGGCTGCTGCTGCAGGTACCGCGGTCGGATCCTGCCCCGCACCAGACACAAGGGACCCCCCCAAATGTTGATGCCAGAGTGGTGGTGGAGCCCCCAGTCAAGCCTGGGGGGTGAAACCCCCGCAGCCGAGCCCAGCAGCTCTCCCGTGGGTGGACGCAGGGGGGTCTCATCCATCCCAGAGAGGAGGTCCCGTCCCAGCAGTGGCCCTGGGGCGTCATTTGTCTCAGGGGGGTGTCGAGCATCTCCACAGACCCAAAGCCCTTGGGGGTCCTGGGTTAGGTCCTGCTCCAGGGAGAGGAGGTGGCAGAGTCGCAGAGGGATGGTGGCACAGCATCCTTGGCCGTGGGGCGTCCCTCGGGATGGCATGGAGGTGGCAGAGGCAAGGCAGCCCTGCCAGGGGGCTGGGGGGGGGAGGACGAGGTGAGAAACCAGCTCCCCCCCCTGCCGCTGCAGATTCCCTCTGCCATCCGCTGCATCCACCCGGAGCGCGTGCTGGCTTTCCAGCAGCAGACCCAGTTCCTGTGGGACGCGTACTTCTCCTCCGTCGACAAGATCGTGCACACCACGCTGGAGGTGAGCTCCCCCCTCCAAAACTCCCCCCCCCCACCGCCGAGACCGCGGGGTCACAACCAGGGTGCTGAGAGCATCTCCCCAACCTCTGGCAGATCATCAAGGACCGGCTGCGCCCGCACCGTTCCCGCTCCCGCTTCCTCTGGAACACGCTGCCCGGGGGGCTCCTGGCCCTGCCCGACTTCTCCACCCACCTCGGGGACTTTCCCTTCTACTACCTGCAGCGCGGTAGGACCCCGCCTGCCCTGGCTGAGCACGGCCAACTCAGTGCATGCCACAACACCTCTCCCCTCTCCTTCCTTTTTCAGGCTCCAGCCCCTCTGAGAAGTTCACGGCTTTCATCCGGGCCGTCTCACCCGCCGGCTCCCTCTCCCAGCCCATCCTCAGGCTCATCCAGGCCGTCTCCGGATCCCAGTACTGCGCCCAGGTCAGGGGAGCTGAGCCCCGCGCCGCTCGGTGCAGCTCTAGTGGGAGGGATGGGGCAGGGTCCCGTGGGCTGGGAAGGGCGAGGGTGGCTTAGGGGTGGGATGGGGTGGCTGGTGGTGTCACCCTTGGGTGGGCAGAGCTGTCTCCCCAGCCCACCGGGGTGGAGGTGGGACCATCCGTGGGTTTATTGTGGTCCAAACCACCGTGAGATGGTTTTGGGGTGAGCTGGGTTAAAGCACGTCACGCTGCGGGGCTGGGGGGGGCTCAGCCCTGCGAACACCGATGCACCAACGCACCCTGACGGGTCAGCCCGGCCAAACGCCCCCAGACACGCTCATCCTCCCCCCTGCAGATCCTGGTGCTGTGGAGCTGCGAGAAGCCACCGCCACCCAGCGGGAAATGGCCCCAGACCACCGTGCCTCTGACCATCATCCAGGGCAGGGGGAAGGTGAGAGGAGCCGGGATGCGGGCAGGGAGCCGGGATGTGGGCAGAGAGCTGGGGCATCCACCCCGTGGCACATCCCAACCCGATTTTTCCCTCTCCCGTAGCTCAGCGACCGCTTCTTCCCCTACGCAGCCATCCAGACGGACGCCGTGCTGAGCCTGGACGAGCACACCAGCCTCTCGACCAGCGAGGTGAGGCCATGGGCGCCGCGGTCCCCAGCCCCGTGGAGCTGGGGCAAGCCCCGTGCTGAGCCGGGAGGGATGCTCAGTGGTCACCGTGGGGCTGGCAGGGAGCGGTGCCCGCTGTCCCCATGTCCCCATGCCCAGGGGCGATGGTGAGCTCCCTCCAGCAGGTCCCCGCAGCCGGGTGACACCGTCCCCCGTCCCGTGCCAGGTGGACTTTGCCTTCGTGGTGTGGCGCAGCTTCCCCGAGCGCATCGTGGGCTTCCCCACACAGAGCCACTTCTGGGACCCCGAGCAGAGGCGCTGGGGCTACACTTCCAAGTGGACCAATGAGATCTCCATTGTCCTCACCGCCGCCGCCTTCTACCACAGGTACCCGCCGGGGAGAGGCCGGTGGGGTGGGGGGCTCGGCTGCATCCTGCCCCCCCCCTCACTCCCTCCCCAGGTATTATCACAGCCTCTTCACGGAGTACCTGCCGGCGGGGCTGCGGGAGCTGGTGGACAGCCTGGCCGCCTGCGAGGACATCCTGATGAACGTCCTCGTGGCCGCCGTCACCAAGCTGCCGCCCATCAAGGTCACCCAGCGGAAGCAGCACAAGGAGACCGTGGCCCAGCAGGTAGGGTGCAAGGATGGGGATGCAGGGACACCCCCCCCACCTCCCCGGATTGGGGAGCGGAGCCCCTCACCCCCACGCTCCCCTCCTGCCAAGGTGAAGGGCACGGCGGCCGGCGGCCGGCGTTTCTCCCAGCGGCAGGACTGCCTCGATCAGCTGGTGGACTGGTTCGGCTACATGCCCCTCGTGTCCTCCCAGCTGCGCCTCGACCCCGTCCTCTTCAAGGACCAGGTCTCCGTCCTGCGCAAGAAATACCCACGCTTGGAGAAACCCTGAGGGCTGCCGGGGAGCGGGGTCGGGGTCGGGGCCGGCCCCGGGTGCCCTGTTCCCGGTGCACGGAGCCCTCCCGGTTGCTGCTGACGGGGTTTTACTCGTTATTGGGTTTTACCAGTGCAATAAAGGTGGGTGGAGAGGCAGAGTCCGGCCGGCGGCTGTGGGACGCGGGGAGCAGGCTGTGCTTAGGAGGGAGCACCGGGAGCACCGGCGGTTTGGTGCACCGGTGCTTCTGCCATCGGCGGCCGTCCGGGCACCCTGGGAATAACCCGTGCAGCACCCGGCCGCGCACGCAGCCCCCCCAGCCCCCAGCCTTGTGGGGAGGGCAAGTCCTTTGGCTTCCCGAGGGCAAACAGAGGAGCGATAAGAGGCGAGAGCGTGCTGAGCGTGCCCCCAGCTGCGATGGGTTCCCCTGCAGCCCCCGGGCACCCCAGCACCCGCTTGCCTCCCAGCGCCCCCCGAAAAAGGGAAAAGGATCATTTCAGCGGTCTTTCCCACCAGCTGAATAGAAATAGGGAAAATTAAGGCTGCTGACCTCCAACAGCTGCTCTCCTCCAGCCGCCGCAGCCGTGGGTCCGTCCTTGCCTTCACTCCCAGCAGACACCCAAGATAACGTCCTGGCGCCACCAGACCCAACATTCCCCCCCCCCGCACACAACCAGCCCTTTGCTCCGCTTTATTTTCCACGTATGAAAAGTCCCCCCCCAGGGATGGGAGGGAGCTGCCGGGGGGTATCTCAGTCGCGGGGGGGCTGGCATTCCCGGCAGTCCCGCATCTCCTCGGAGTAGCTCTCCACCTGGATGGTGGTGGTGTGGAAGCGGAAGGTGCCCTGCAGCCGGGAGCTGGCCTCCTCCAGCACCTCCTGCGCGCTGGCACCCGCGTCTGCAAGGAGCCAGGGAGGGGATGTCGGGGTGCGGGTGAACCCTGAATCCCCTCCCATCGCTGTCCCTGGGGAGTGACACTCACTGATGGCGATGTGCACCGAGAGCAGCGGCTGCGCCGCCGTCAGCGCCCAGATGTGGAGGCTGTGCACGGCCTCCACCCCCGCCACCGCCAGCAGCGTCTCCCGCACGGCGTTGAAGTCCATCCCTTTGGGGGTGCCTGGGGAGGGAGAGCCGTGGGCGCTGGAGGGACGGGGGCCACGGCACCCATGGGTGGCCCCATGGCCTGGATGCCCTCGGTGGGTCCCTACCCTCCATGAGGACAAGGAGGACGTCGCGGAGGATGGTCAGCGTCGTCCCCAGCACCAGCGCAGAGAAGAGGAAGGTGCAGATGGGATCCACGTATTTGTACTCTGGCTGGAGGGGGTGGAAGAGGGTGAGGTCCCTCCGGTGCCGTCACACCACCCCAGATCCCCATCAGCACCAGTGGGGAGGGTGCACGGTCCTCTCCGTCTCACCCCCGTGCCTGGCCAGGGCTGGCTGAAGCTGCTGTCCCCATGTCCCCGGCATCCCCTCTGCCCCCATGACCACCCAGACCTTAAAGAAGATGATGTAGGATGCGATGAGGACACCGACGCTCTGCAGCAGGTCCCCCACGACGTGGACGAAGGCGGCGCGGACGCTGGCACTGGGCTGCTCACCGGCTGCCTCGTGGCTGTGCCCATGTCCCGTTTGGTGCAGAGCCACCCCCATCCTGTGGGCACAGCAGCGGTGACATCCCCGGGGCCACCGGGCACGGGGTGGGGGGACACCCAGGGAGGGTGAGAGCTGACCATACATACACGACATTGACGGCCACGGCGCAGGCAGAGGTGATGAGCATGACACCACCCTCGATGTCGTAGTTGGCCGAGAGCAGGCGCTGGGCCGCCAGGTAGACCAGGACGCCCGTCACCACCCAGATGGAGAGCACGGAGAGCAGGGCCCCCAGGATCTCTGCGGAGAGTCCCCCCGGCCCCACATTGCCACTTCACCGCCACGCCAAGCCTGAGCACCCTCCCAGCCCCCCCAGCAGCACCGAGGCTCAGGGTGGGCACCCAGCACCCATCCCCGTTGCTCGGTGCCTCTGGCCGTGCCCGTGGTGCCGGGGTTTTGCCAGGGCTCCCCACGCCCCCCCAGAGCTCCCCAGGGCACCCGGTCCCCATGGGGAGGACACCCCGGGATGCTTCGGGTGCTCTTTGGGGACCCCGGGAACCAGATGGCAGCCCCGGGGGTGGTGCCACCCCGTTACCTGCCCGGTGCCAGCCGAAATTCATGGTTTTGGTAGGTGGGCGTGAGGACACCCAGAGGGCAAAGAGGCTGATCATGATGCTGGCGAAGTCCGTCAGGAGGTGGGCTGCGTCCGTCAGGATGGCCAGGCTATGCGCCAAGTACCCGCCTGTGGAGAGGGGACAGTGGGGACAGCGGGGTGGCACTGGGGAGGGGAATCCCTCCCCCCCCCAAGCCAGACACGGACCAGGTCACCCCGTGCCACAGTGGGGATCCCACTGAATGCTTTGACCCCCCTGAAAAGCAACAGGGAGCCCTGCCTGCACCCTGTGGGCAGCCCCGTGGGGTGGCCCTTGGGGACCGTCCCAGCTGGACCCTGCACCCCCACTCACCCACGGCTTCCCCCACCATGAAGACAAGGCAGATGCCGGCGGCCAGGTAGAGCTTCCTGCGTGCCCGCTGCTGCTGGCCGGGGTGGCCGGCGGTCCCCCGCGTGTGGCAGTGCCGGCTGCGCCGTGCCCCCAGCTCCAGGGCGGGCGCCTGTCCCTGCAGCGAGTTGTGCCCGTTCTTTTGCACAGCCCCCAGGTAGGACCTGTCGGCGAGAGGGGCCGTCGGGAGCCGGACCGGGGGGCCTGGGAGGAT
>RSEF01000023.1:4137269-4161816 GCA_003993805.1 Himantopus leucocephalus | reverse complement strand
AGGCCATGCCCCTTCCTCCCCCAGCTCAGAGCAGGGGCCAGGGACCTCCCAAGACCTTTGGCAGACGATCGAGAGGAGTCCTGCCAGAACATCCACCAGCTCCTTCAGTACTCTGGGGTGAAGTCCATCAGGTCCCATGGACTTAGCAACTCCCAGCTTCAACACCTCTCTGCACACCGAGGGAAGCCAGGCAGGTACATCTCACCAGGAGCAAAGCCTGTAAAGTTCGGGGCAGCTGCTGCTCCCAGCCAGGGCTCAATGGGGCAATGTGCACAGCCCCGTCCTCGCCCCAGCACCCAAGAGCCTGCCCACCCATGCCAGACCCACCCTTGGGTGCTGGCTCTGCACCCCACACCCTCTCCTCTGGACTCGCAGAGGCACAGAGAGCCAACAGCCATCTCCAGAACCCCCTTCGCACCGCTTCACTTACACCGTCCTGCAGAGAGGCTGTCATCTCAAATAGAGCAGAACAGCATAGTGCCATTGGAAGGGTCTTACAGCCATCGTCTGGCCCAACTGCCTCAACACTTCAGGGCTGACCAAGAGTTAAAGCATCCTATGAAGGGCATGGTCCAAATGCCTTTTCAACACTGGCAGGCACGGGGCATCGATCACCCCTCTGGGAAGCCTGTTCCAGGGTTTGACCAACCTTTTGATAAAGAAATGCTTCCCAATGTCCAGTGTTAACCTCCGTTGATATTATAGAGAGCAATGAGGTTGCCCCTCAGCCTCCTTTACACCAAACTAGACAAACCCAGGGTCCTCAGCCGCTCCTCACAGGACATTCCTTCCAGCCCTGTTGTCAGCTCTGTTGCCGTTCTCTGGCCAAATTCAAGGATCTTCACATGCTTTATAAATTGCGGGACCCAGCACTGCACACAGGTGAGGCCACACCAACGCTGAAGAACACGGGATAATCACCTCTTCTGACTGGCTGGCAAGATTTTCCTTATAAAATTACTGAACACTTGCAAAAGGAGGCAGCAATTCCTTATTTGTGACGGAAAGGTGATACTGAGCTCCAGCTTGTGTTCTGTGGCAAAGGCAGTGACGAGGGGAGTTCGATTTTGAACGTTATGCTGGTGCCGCTCTGCAAGGCTGGGGGGCACAGGAGCAGCCGTAAGCCTGACTCCTTGGCTTCTCCTCTTCACTGCTGCCACTGCTTCAGCCTGCTGAGCCGGAGTACCTTGCCAACACAGCAGGCTTGCATAAGCAAATGTGCTCAGACAAACTTTTTTGTGTGTCATCAGATGCAACCACCAACTGATTCAGGAGCAGATGGTCCCTCAAGCAGATTTGTCCATGCAGCCAGCAATCCTGGGACACCCTGAGAAAATAGATGAGAAGAAATCAAATGTCTCATCTGTATTATCTCTGGTTCTATCTACAGCATGCAAGCTATAATACGCCACGGAATAGGCTACAGAAAGCAACATGCCTCCAGTCATCCAGAAGACCATTGCCCCCATTGCCCCTGCTCATTGCAGGGGGGTTGGACTAGATGATCTTTAAAGGTCCCTTCCAACCCAAACTATTCTGTGACTGTATGATTCTAATAGAGCTGTCACCGATGGAGAAAGTTGCTTTAATTCCCCAAAATAGCAGTACACAGCACCTCCAAGACTCCCTAGCCCTTGTCTTCTGCAGACATCCAGAGAAAACACTGTGATGTCCCTTTCTGCTACTGCTGCTGGAATCAGGAAGTGACTTTTGATTATGTCCTAGCAGTGGGCCACACTGTGATAATTGTGCCAGTCCCTCCATCAGTGGTTGTAGAACGACCCGAGAATTGTGCTGCCCTGTGTTGCTAGATTGAAAACGGAGTAATTGGAACTGTCTGAGTTGACAAAGACTTGGAACAAGGCCATCGTTAGTGTTCATTAGTAGATTTTTTTTTAATCTACCTCTAAAGTAAACAGCAGTTTCCTAAGACCAATTTAAAATCTATTTTTACTTCCATCCCTGAGAGTCTGGAAAAGGGTTTTGAAGAAAGCTTCTTTCAAAGTCTCTGGTGACTCGACTAATTAAATCAGGGGCCTCATGTGGAAAAATTACAGAGAGATAGATACACTTTTGTAGCCTAATTTTTTTCATTCTGCAATGAAAAAAAAAATATTTTAGAGCTTTTTTTTTTTTTGGTTTGTGCTCTACAAATTCATGAGATTCCAGGAAAGCTGCTAAGGCAAACTATTGTCAAGAATAGCTTCCTCCTTTATGAAAAGGTACTCACTAGCCCTGAAATACCACATAATTTAGGGATGCAGAACATGAAACTGTGATGACGTTTGTCATCTGTGTGCTCAACCTTCATGTTTCCATGCATTTAGCAGCCAGCTCATTCCCACTGTTCTGCAACTTTTTACAAAGGACTGGCCAGTATGGTGCTCTCTCTTGGATGCTTTGCTTTATTATTTACATCTTTTGTCTAAAGTATATGAAATTTTAGATTGCAAGTGCATTTGGTTTTCCTCTTTTAAAACGTAAGTGGGTCTTTAGTAATAGCATTTTACAGTTTTCTAATGGCTCCTCTCAGAGCGATTTGCAGACACTAATGACTGTGGTCTAACAACACTCCTGAGAGCAAGCCCTGTCATAATACTGTCCTCTGTTTTAACAGATTGCAAGACTGAAGCACCAACGTGGTGTCTCTGATGGTGAGGAATCCACATCACCTAAACAGCACCCACCATCTGAGTCAGGAGCTCAGTGGTTGTCATTACCGATAGAGTCCATAATTGGAGAATAACACTGAAGCTCTGAATGACTTTCTGAAATCTCTCTCTCCACTGACTGTAAACAGAGCAAAAGCCAATGAGGACTGTTACTTAGACATCTGGTTTTATAGTGACCATTCCTAGCTCTCCCCCTCTCTACCCTTTTGGAAAGATGTTTGCATGAGGGACACTCAGGAAAGTGAAGGCAATTTAATGAAGAGTATGAAGGCAGTGTAGGGCTCCTTCCCTTCATGCTTTGACATGTCCATGTCTGTGCTGGCAAGTGTTTTCCAGCAGTGCTTTCCATATTCACCCACGGATATTTGAGCAATGCCCTCTGTATTTCAGCCATTCTTCTCTGGGAAGTTGAAAATGGGCATTAAAAATTGCATCTCCTCTCCCCGGCATTTGACCCCATTTCCCAATCCAAATCCAGACTGCTGGAGGTATGGAGAGCCTCAGAGCTCAGTGATGGCACCCACTGATAGGCTTCACTGCCTTGTGGTGACATCTGCCTTGTCAACAAGCAGAACGGCATCCCAACAGGGCCTTGGGTGGCTTATACTTGAGCTACTGCTTAAACTCATTCATGTCTGCTGAAGGTCAGCCCATGGCAGAAGCCTCAGATGAGGCTCTCTGTGAGGAACAAGATAACTTCATTTGGAAAGGGAGGGTATCAGCATCCTGTCCCGAGTTATAACCATCTCTGTAGTAACATAAGTTATTCTTCCTGCAAATGGTGAAATTGCAAGCCCTTCAGAAAGTACCTACTGAAAGGTTTATCAATGTATGAATAACAAAAAGGGAAGTGACTTGTTAAACTTGTCAGTTTGATTCACTATTTGCAAAGTTGACACAAAAAAATACTATCTGCACAAGGCTTTTATTCTCCCAGCATGCAAAGTATTAGACATAATTAAATCCATATTGCTGAGTGTGCCTGGGTGAGTTGCACCTGAAGCATGTTCAGTCCTGTTCTAGTCTTAGCTGCTGTTTTGTCTGTCGGTTTGCTTCATGGAGAGCAAATATCAAAGATGTATCTGAAATATGATACGCATGGAAAATAAAATAACCTGCAAGTGTTTTGTAGCATTTTACATCCAAATCTCATATTTCATTGAGTAAATAGACTTTTTAAAGTTCCCTTATCCTTTCTGGTTAGAAAAGATATTAAAAGTAAACAGAATTTGATTGTGGATTTGAAGTCCTCCAAAACACGGAAGACCTTCAAGACCTAGACGCTAAAGTGGATCAAAAGAAAGCTGGACACCATTTCCCAAGCACAGGTCTAAATTTTGAGCCCATTCCAAAGCCATACAACTTATTCGCTGAAGAGGTTTCATGGACACAAAGGCTGAGCCTTTTGGACAGCACATTTTTGAAGGAGGTCCTTAGTGCAGGAGTTCCTAAACAGTCATACGTGAACTGCTCATGATACAGAAGCCACAACAAAGTGGTGCAGGCGTTAGCACACAGGGAGCTCCTAGCCTGGCTAGTCATAAAAAATGTCAGTCTTCTGGTCCTGGGGCTTTTAGTCTAGCAGATGGAGGTATGATAGATAAATGGCATTAGAAACAGCCTGGACCATTTCAGCAGTGATACTAATAAACCACTAGAACAACTTGCCCAGGCTGATGTGAGATTCTCCGTCACTGAATGATTTTAGATGAACAATGAATGTTCATTCAGGGAATTTCTCTGATTATCTTGCCCAGAAGGTTAGATTGGCTTATCATTGTCACTGTTCTGGACTTACTAACCGTAAGTCTTCATAACATAGATTTAGCATGTTTATCTTGATCTCCATTCAGTCTTACTATAAAACTGACTTTGTCTTCATCACCATTCTCATTATAAAATTGACTTACAAAATGGAAACTATCAAAAAACTTTGCTAAATGATTCCCAGGTATTGATTATGCAATGATATGATCTGTAAAGATGTATAATGTATATACACTCAAATAGATATACTGTGAACTACATACTGATGATCACAGGAAAAAATATTGAAACAATATTTTCCTCTCATGAATCGCAGCTAAATCCCCTCTCACTCCCCTTTTACAAAATTACCATATACATGGTAGTTTAGGTTTACCATGTTCTCATTTACATGAGCATGTGTACATGTTTTGCATATATAAACCCTGAATTGGCAATTAATGCCTGTCTAATTACTTGGAGAGACGCACTGGGAAGGCTATTACTTAGAACAGGTCTGTATGTGGAGCACCTTCCCTTCCCTTTGCCCTGCGTCTCTCCTTCCTTGGCTCTGCTCTAGCCTGCACTGTGAACTTTCTTTCAGCAGTCACCTTGTAAAATTACACAAACAAGCAAGAGGAGGAGGGAAAATAAATCAGAAACAATTTCAGGTCTTAATATAACCTGCTTCAGTGCTTCAGATCAGAAGTAAGCCTAGTTCATCTAGTCACTGTATTAACAGCGTTACCTGGGGAAGATCACAATCTCTTTTACGTTTGCTGTGGAAAAAATTGACAAAATATTCCCTTGTTCATGTGTTTCTTCAGTTATTTGGAGAGATTCAAGTGAATCACAAAAAGTACATGCTTGCTTTTTATCTTGCTCCCTTTTCCCAGCCTCCACCTTGATTCATCTTGTTATAAACTTCAGCAGTTTAACACAGTGTGTTGTCTCCTGCTGAGCAAACGGAAAAGTGACAAGAGACAAGGTCGAGCTGCCCTTTGCTCCTCCTGATACACAAGCTATTTCATGTGTCTAAAGCTCTGGCTATAACAGGACTGGAAAAATATCAAAAGATATTAAAGTTAAGAAAACAAGTCACCAGGAGACTGTAACCTTCATCAAGCGGGAAAGCAAAAAGATTCTTATTCTTGGCTTTCCTGGTTGCTGTGCACTTGTCTGAACCCACAAGGCTGTTTTAATGTTCTATTTTATTTCACCTACTCTTGTTTGAAATGTTATAGTTTCAGAATTGAAAGCAATTTTTGTGAATTGATAGTTGAGAGACGCTGGAAGGTATGTGTGTGTACACGCGCGCACCAGCCAAGGAAACCCTTAGTTGTCTCAGCAGAGGGACAATAAATATGACCATAAATGCCAATAAAATCAAAATGCCAAGTTTTTTCTGAAGATTGATTACAGAGAAGACCTCCGTGAAGACTGTGATTATTGGTCCCTCTTGGATATTTTAGGCAATTGTACAAGCACATCAGGGCAACACTTTGATTTTTACTTTTGGTGCATTCAAAAGATAGCAGCAATAGATACATAAATAAATGCATTTTCATAGTCTTTGTTTTGTCCACAGTTAATGCAGACCTGGAAAGAAAATCTATAGCTTTTTCTTTTATTGCTGCCATTTCAAATATCTAGGAGATTTGAATGGGGAAATATATCTGGAGAGTGATATGCTTTACTCTGTCAAAGGTTTCAAAGGTAAATAAACAAGTTTTATTGGTTGATCTTACATCTAGATGTAGTATTTAATAGATATATTAAACAGTGATACAGCTGCCAGATATTCCAAGGAAATATTGTGCATACCACAGCTAAGACTTACAATGTCATAACAAATCTATATTTTACTAATGGAAACAAGGCTTTCTCACATAAACTGCTCAGAGCTTTTGAAGCTCATTTTCTACCACAGTCATTTCTCCCATGCTCTCCCAGATGTTTTGCAATTATACCCAACTGCTGTTGCAAACGAGACTGTGCTATACAAATGACCTTCATTTCTTAATGGTTGTGTTGACACGTCAAAGCAGGAAATGAGATGTAAACTTGTGGTGGAGTAAGGCCTTGGCTGAAAAGATACAAACAGAAGGACTCTTTAATGGACCGTGGTAGCTCTTCAAGCAAAAAGGATGTAGGACAGGTACCCTATCAAAACCAAGAGTTAAGCATCTAAAGTAGAACCCATGTAGATGAAGTGTTGATGCCTAAATACAGAACTAGAAAGAGACAGAGCCCCTCCATATTCACTACATCTCTGTGGCGGCCAGGCTGTTTTTTTAAGAGTAAGCGACAGTGAGTTTTAATCTTTTCAGGAAGCAGAGAAAATCAGACCTGGGTCTCCTACATCTTTGGGCTATTATTGCTATTTATAGCCTTTAGTATAAAAGGCTCTGTGCGTTGGAGGTGGATTTGAAATAATCTCTTTCAAAAGAAGAATAAATCTCCGCTTTTCTCTTTCTTCTCTTTAGGCAACGGCAGGGGCACCTGCCCTGTGGGGAAAGTTTCAGGTCATGAGTCCTGAGTGCTAAAAGTTTCAGAGCTGGCCTTGTTACACCTATCTATATTAATCCCAGAGGATGTACCTACAGCAATGATCTGACCTCTATTGCTGCAGCTCAGTGCTGAACCTCTCCTTCTCCCTGCACAGCTGCACTGACTGCTGTAGCATGATCATGCCGATGGAGTAGGAAAGGCCATCAGGCCCAGTGCACGTCCTGCCCCAGTGCCTCCATGGTGCCCTTGCATGGAAACTAGCCATGTGTGCGCAGAGTGCCTGCTCTTGCAGCCATTTTCTACAGAGAAAAGCCTGTGGGGCTGGATGCAGGTCATCAGATGATTAGACTCATTAACAATGTTATTTAAGTTCAGCCCACTCGAACCCAAATTAATTCACCCATTGCTCATGTTACAAGTTCACAAGCCTGCTTTGAGAGATTGTCTCAGTCTGAGTTTTGGGAAAATGTGCAGGGAAAGAGCTTGAGCAAGGTCAGTGCTGAGGCAAGTCAAAGGTCTTGCTTGTTCAGCGACCTTGCACAGGACTCCGCAGAAATAGTACAGTTGCACAATCTATCAACAGATGCTCCAAGTTTGACTCTTCCAAAACTCCATGTGAACTATGTCCAAGATACAGTCATACTAGCTGCAAGCAACAGCGACAGAAACCGTAATGCTCGTGTAGCTAGACAAAATTAAATCTGGATTCAAGCCCACTCTTAATCTTGTAGAAGACTCCTACCATGCCAGCTTTCCTTCTGTATTGCAAAAAGCACATTTTCATGCAGCTGTTGTCTTCTGCCCCTTTCTTGTTGATGCCAAGATGTAATAGCAGGGCTATATTGCTGGCCCCTGGAACAGAACAGTTATAGTCAAAGTAGAGTACTGAAAGTACTAAAAGATATTAGAGGCCAGAGAATGTAATAAAAGAATGATCATAGTCAGCTTTAACTCTCTGTGTATTAACAGACCAAACGTCACTTCATGTTGCAATTTAGAGAAGTGATTTTCTTGACATGAACGCTAGTTACTAGGAAGAGTAGCTCTTCGGTACATAAGTAGAGGGATTTGTCCTACAATTAACCTTTACTGCAGATTTCCATCCACAGAAAATTTTACCGGCTAGCAAAGAGTTTATAGAGTGTTTCTCACAGATTCTTGAGTGACTTGGATATGGCTGTTGGTTGCTTCATCATGGAGAACATTTTTTTTTTTGTGATGAATTGTGGAGACTTTTATAACAGCTCAAAGTCTTTGGCCACGGTAGATGGAAAACAAAAGTTCTCCAGAGTGCTCGGTTCTCAATGACTTGTTGCCACAAACTGACCAGACTGGCCATTAGTTTGAGATGTCTTTTTCAAATCCAGGGTTTAAAAGGACTCCATAATCTCAAGATAAGACACACTTAGAGGAGCTGTCAGGGCTGAAAGCACTGTGTTTGGGGAATGTGCTCCCTAAACAAAGTGCCTGAAACTAAGAGAAACAGTCATAATTTCTGTGAGCTTCCTAATAGAGCCACAGCTAAGTTCATTGACTGTTACAATTGACTCTAATAACACACCAATACTAAAAGCCAAAATGTTTTATCTTCCTTCCTGGGAATCTTGAGGAGAAATGGCTGAGCCTCAGTTGAGTTCTGAAACTGATCTGAACACTCCAACACCATGTGTCCTCTTTACTGTTATCTTCTTCTTACTCATGTAACCAGCCTCTGAAACTTCCATGGGGCTTCAGGATGGATAAACTTGGTCTGTCACAGAAAATTCGTTCAAGGCACACACATTATCAGAGTCCCACTGAACCTAACGGTTTGCTGTGGGATGGATTTCATAGAGGCTGAGTGAGACATTGAAACACCCTTGCATCAAAGCCTCAGTGAGAACCTCAAGTTCTTGAGACCATGCCCACATCGGAAATTTTTGGAAAAGAGGTAGAAAGGCAAAGTCCAGTGAAGACAGAGGATGAAAAATGTATCAAACATCAAGGAGAGTTGAACAGATGAGAGAAAAACTAAAAATGAGGAGCAAAGGGAGGATCTGAAGAAAATTCTTTCTGATATAGCACTCAATATTAAATAAAATACGTACTACCACAATATGGTATAGCAACCTGGCTTTGGGCTGTTCCTTCTATATCTGATATAAACAAAGTTCCCACTGCTTATTAAATTCATCATAGCCATGCCACTGCTGCCTGGAGCTACTTGGTCTCCTCAAATACTTGCATTACAAAACTGCTTCAGGGATTTCATTTCTAGTTGTTATCAAGATCTGCTTTCATCAGGATTTCAGACCAAATCTAATCATCATGCTAATGAAATGCTATCTTGACTGTACACTGTATGCTTTGCTGATAGCCACTTTTTATTTTCTCCCCAAAAAAGTCCATGAGAACAGTTTTCCAGATGCAGGGAAGAAGTATCACCACTACCAAGGCCAACAGATCTTCCCATCAGTGTTGGGTCACTGTAAGTATTTCTCTGCTCACTGGTACACTGTCACTCACATTGTGACATCTGAAGTCCATGCTAAGAAATTACTGAGGCAGGGTCCCTGCAAGTTTGATACCTGAGTGTAGCTCCAACCTTACTCACCTGTGAGTTAGTCATGCCACACAAGCTATGAGCAGCAGAACATGCAAATTGTAGGGCTCCGTGTGTTCATTTCTGTTCTTTCTTCATTACAGATGAATTCCCAGTGGCAGTAGGGGCACTAGCATAGGACCTAGATAAAATATGGGGTGTCTACATATGTTTAGCCACCTTAATAATGTCTTCACTTTCCATTTATTGCACTCAAGCGTCCTCTTCTCTGCTGTGAGAGACATCAACAGTCTCCGCTTTGTCATACTATAATTGCATATTTATTGGGTGGATCTATGAAGGCTACAGCTTGCGGCTAGCACCATGGGTGCATTTGGTGATGGGGTTGTAACCATGCAGCTGGACAACTCCAGCAGAAGGGCTGGAGTCACGCCATTATCACAAAACTGTCTGGATAAAGTTGTCCAGTTGTCCAGGAAGAGGACTTATTATCCCTGAGATTCGGTCCCCTATGTAACAGACAGAACAGTAGTTGATCCTTTCCTTTTTCTGGTGTCCCCAGAGTCCACCTGGGCCCTGGAATGGCCGCTCTGATTAATATCCAGGTCTTGATCCCAGCACAACAATATTGTTCTCTTCAAGACTACTTTGTCTTGGGCAACCTGCCAGTCACCTCCTGCCAGCATGGGCAGAAGAGCTCAGTGCTCTGCTGTTCTGGGGACAGCATCTCATGAAACTGTGGCTGGATTCACTCTTCTCTCTCTCAGAAATGGGTCCCTCTGGATGACAGATACAGGCTTGGAGTGACATAGGATGGACTGAATATTGGCAGGGCTAGAAGACTAAACACCAAGAGAATGGAAAGGACCTGAAGGCATCAGCAGTGGGGATAAGTGACATTTGCTTATGGCTCTAACAGTACCCAAGGGAGAGAAACTGCACATCTGTGTCAGAATAAGGACAGCTGCAAAAACAGATGCTCTGTGTTCTTGGTCCAATATAAAAAGAGGCTAAGATTGACCCTAAATAAAATGGAAGGTAGGGCTCTGGATAAAAACAAGCTGTGTTTTCCACAGGGGAAAAAAGCCTAACTAGGAGGATGAGTCAGTCCAAGGAATGAGTCACAGAAATGGAATAAAGATTATATAAATTCCCAGTGACATATCACACCATTAGACTTAGACTAAAGCGGCAATGTCCAGACCTAGTTTGGGCTTCCTGATTTTTGGTGTTTCTAAACATTCGGGCTAGTATAGCAAGTAGGAAATATGAGGCACAGAGGTAACATGGTAACAGACGGAAGCAAACCCATAGGGTAGCCACAGTCTGTCAACATTTCACAGCTAGGATCAGGGCAAATGGACTCAGTTGAATCTCTATTTTCAATTCTCTGTTGAATCTCTCTATGTTGATAAGAATTGCATTTTCAAGCAAAACAGACATTTTTCTGAAATATTTTTAGTCCTGAAAAGAAAATAATTATACTTTTCTTTCACTAGTCTAAACTTGTTTTTCTTTTATAGTAGAAAAACTTGTTTGAAATAGTAAAATCCATTTTCCCCCTCCCACAAACCAAAACCTTTCTGCCACAAACATACTGTTTCCAGTTTCCAAAACCAGACAGGGCTGGGGCTGAAGGAACAAATAGACGAAACCAACTAACCAACAAACCAGCAAACAAAAAACATCACGTCTACAGGCTCTAGTTTCTGTCCCTCAGACATGCTGGAGCTTAATTTCCTCTCACGTGCAGATGTAAATCAGAGACAATTCCACTGAAGATGGTGGAGTTGCTCTGATGAGACAAATTATGTAAGATGGTAGCAGAATCAGGTCTTTTCTAGTTAAAACAAATCAGTTAGACTTAGGGTGTTTCTTGCAAAATTCAGCCACTTTTATTCCTCCAGATCCTTACAATAACCCAAACTCTGGTTAACCCTTACAGCTGAACTAAGACCTCTAAAGATAAAAACAAAAGGAAGCTTTGACAGAAAAATATTTTCATCTTCAGAAAAAATGCATGAGAAAACTCAGAAACTAAGAGAAAATTCCATGTTCTCCTGGTGCAGATTACATATGATGGCAGTGATGGGGTTGACAGGTTTTAGGGGTGTTCTGTCCCAGGCGGGACAAAAAGTCATCAAAACTACACTTTGCAATATGGGTGCTGTGGGAGGCTCAACACAGAGCCATGCTTTGCTGACAAGTTACCTACGGGCATGATTTTTTAATGCTAGATAGAATATCAGAGAACTCTATCTTCTTTCACACTTTCCCTCCTTGCACTCATGTATGCAACATTTTTACTAACTCACTGCATTTTCTTTTCATTTGCAGTTGAAAGCAGAAATCAGTTTTGTACTCCCATGGAACTCTTCCAATTCCCACCCAAATTATTCTAGAGCTGATCTCCTAACCCAGAGGGGCTCTGCTGGCAGTATTTCCATCGAACATCATTTATATTCCCACTGAGTTCAGCGATAAAGCTCTCCCATCTGAATGACTGAGGTCAGCATACAACACTACCTTGCTGAGAGAGTCCGTTCCCAATCGGCTTCGTAAGTAGTTACCAAGTTAGCTGTCATGCTGTTATGAAGCTACTCTCATTTGGATCCTCTCATTTGCCTGCTGAAGTATAACAAATTATTTTTCTCTTCCTCTTTCTTATTTTCAAATTATACACAATTGCCGAAAGCTAAGCAATGGCTTTTGTGTGAACGTGCAATTGAAGTGGGATCCCTGGTACTAGTTATTATTCTGTTTCAGTAATGGTCATACCTTGAAAAGCCAAAGGAAAGCAACAGAGCATAAAAGAGAAGCTCAATGAAGCAGAAAAAGTTTGATATGATATTCAAAGCTCATGTTCTGTTCAGCGGACAAGGTGGGAGACTATCCTATCCAAATACGAATGCTAATATACCATCCTTATGCAGATCTGGAAATCCAACTCCTAAACATTATTTTCTTCTTTCTGAGCCATGAAAACCCAGATTGTGCATTAAGCACCAATGGCTTCTTTCATCAGATATTAACCACAAGTACCACACAGGGCTGTTTGATGAAGAAAGGAGAAATGGGTGCTGGGATTCACAGGCCCTGACTCTGCTATATTACACTCAGCATGGTCATAGGATACAGAGCTCCCACAGGCTACGATTAAACAAGAGAGGCTCATGTGAGCCTCTGCTGAGGGCCAAAGGAAGGAGAGATTGCTTCTGGAAGGGATTTAGAGCATTCAAAATGAGTTCCTGGTCGAGCTTAGCCTGTAGAAGCGACCATGTCTCTCCCCACTGGCTACAGATACAGGCTTGTATTTGACCTTTTCACTGAAACCTTGCAGGGGAAACAAAAACAAAACCACCAGAAACTAGTCTTCTGGCAACATCTGTCAACCATTTTTTTCCTCCTTCTGAAAGGCAGATTAACTCTTTCTTTGCTTATCCTCTTTTCAGGCAGGCTACTTCTAGCAACCTTTTCTGTCCCTTGGTGGTTGTATCTCATAGAGATCTGGCCTTTTGTACCTATGGGTTGTGCTGCTTGCTGTTCTAGACTCAAACTTATCAATTTGTAGTCGTCTTCACCATCTGTATTCCTCTTTTTTGAGGACACCAAATAGTTTCTCATGTAGCCAGGCTGATGTCTTTGACATCCTTCCTTCATTTTGGAATAATTTGCACTTGTACCTCTAACATAATGTCTTTAAAGAACTGACAGCTTTCTGGGTTATTTTTTCCCCCTGAGACTGGTGTCTTATGAGCTCCTATCCACCAGTTATCAGGATGTATTGATGCCTGTCATTGTGAAGTCCACTATGTGTATACTCTGTTATCCTGACAGGCATGAACTTCCACAGTCCTTGGACATTCTCACCCAAATTGCCTTCCCCCTTCCTATTTTCGACCAGTTCCTCCCATTTGATTAGAGTCAGAGCTGCATAATTAAAGACCCTGTTCTCAACACATTGTAAGAAGTTGCTGCACAGTTTGTGTCTGGCTACATTTTGCTAATCCTCCCTGGCCTGTTTCCTGGGGTTGATGTCACTCCTCTTTTCCTTATGCAGAAACTTCCAGTTAAGTTTAGCCCCATGTATCTCAAGTGCCACAGACACACAGCACAGCAGCTCCTCCTTCCCCGGGCCTGAGCAATCCTGAATTAATTATTATTGTATTAATATGCCAGATAGTGGAATTGTTCCACCTGATGTCTCTTGTGCCAAATTCATCATAATTTAGAGCACCCTTGGACAGATTTCCTGGTCAAATCTCTGATAATTTTAATGAATTGCTATCAACCAGATAAAGAGAACTTTTGGCAATTTTTAATCACATACAAACCAATACTATTACAATATTGTAATTGTATTACAGATACTACAGAATTACAATGATGAGGACAGCATGAAAATGCATATGAAATGAAATGACTGGGCATTTATCCACGTAATGAAACTACTAAGAATTACCACTGATTTGACTTAAAACGCTTTTTCAAAGGAACTTGTGGCATCGCTATGAATTTATTCATCAGGAATACAGAATCAAAACGATTGGGATTCAGGAGGTAAATTTCCAGGAGGAAGGTTGCTCCTGCACTGTTTCTTCTATCCTCTCCTGAAACATCTGGTACTGGCCAGCAGAGACCTTGCACTAACAAGTTCAAGGTCTCACTACATGAAATCTTGCAGTGCTGTGGCTTACTTGCACCAGCATGCATGCAAATTTGACTCACAGAATACTTAAAACATTAGCTCAGCCACATCTTGTTACCTATTTCTTACATGAACATTTAAACTTCGTTATCCAACCAATCCTGGTTGAGATATTGATAAATGTATGTATTAATTTACTATTTCAGCTGTGTATTTTTTTGTAGTTAATTACGTAGCAACTTAATTTATCTTTTGTCAATTTGTTTTCCCTCAATAAATAATCTGCCAACAATACGTTATTTTTAATTAGCCTGCAGCAAGTGTCTCTACGAATGTAAATCAAATGCTTATTTGAGCCATTAATTGAAAAGGAGAGATCATTTGAATTCATACTGTGTTGTTCTTGGGTTTTTTTTAGTTTTCCTATTCTGAAAGGATTATGACAAAACAGTGCCTGTAGCAAGGAATTGACAACACACCCTGATAATCAGAAAGAAACAGAAATGTACTAAAAATACATAACTACTTTTGGTTTTAGCAGATAACAAATGCCAGGTCCATAAAACAAAAAGAGAACAACATCTGAAAATTTCATTTCTTGATAATTAGAAAAAACAGAAACCCATCTCTCTGCACCCCTTTTCTCCTCCTTTATATATATTTACATGACACTCCTATTGAAGAGTTTTGAACCCAGTGGGGAAATGAGAAAACATTCAGGAATTAAGTATGGGCACTGGTATCATTCTGCTGCATGCAGGGTTTTGCAGCTGCTGGGGCATCTTCTGCATCACTATCCCAGACTATATTCCACCTAAACCTCTACATCTCTTCTTGGATTTTGCTCCAAGGCACTTACTGACCCCTATGGGTATGATGACATTTTCCTTAGTCTTTTATCACTATGGCAAAATCCTCTCTAGTGCTTGACCACTCTCTTCCCTTAGTTTAGCGGAAGAACTCTGTTCGATCTGTTTCGTATTCTACAGTTTTAATTCAGATTGCAGGAGCATCAAATCCTGAAAAAATATATGCAGTGTCATTTTGTTTTATTTCCTCCATCGTTAATTACAGCAAGTTTTTCAGGCTTTAGATGTCACCTTAAACAAAACTATTGCTGATCACATTTCAGTCAGAGAGGTGTTTGCGGGTTTTATTGCATTTTATAATCACACAATTCCCTCTATTTCAAGCAAAGCATCAATGGCCCATCTGGCACATAAACAATAGTTCAAAAGAAAACCATTGTCTTACAATAATGAAGCAGGAAGCCTTTTTAACCTTGATGTTCTGGGGTGTGTGAGTACTTCTCCATGAAAAGTGTGCTTCTGGGAAAACCTCTTGATAGTTCAGATTTTCTGAGGCATTTAGTACTATGGTCTCCCAAAGGGACCTTATCTTCATAATTATCTTCATTATTGTTCCTTTGTGCCATGTGTCACCCTATTGCACTACTCCACCTAAAGTGTCCTTGATCGCTGTGGGGCTGCTTGACAAAAAGTGTCAGGTACACATTATTTAGTGGAGGGTTCGCTTAATGGGTTTTTCTAATGAAATCTGAAGGAATCATTGTTTTTGAAACAATACATCTTGATGTACTGAGATGAGGGCATAATACAGCAGCATTTTATCACCCATTGCTTTCCGCAATGTCACTGTGACTCTTGCAAAATGGAAAGCTGTTGTGATCATCAGTGATTTGATTTCAGATTTACTGTCACTGAATGGACAGAGGTTCTTAATTTCAAAGGGCAGCAGGATTAGGGCTTGAGAAGGAAGTTATGAAAAATACTAGAAGAAACACTTAATGAAAATGTCATATAAGTGAAAAACCTGGAGAACTGATCAGGTTCATCTAAGAAGCTTCACTTCCCAGAACAAAAGTGCTCTTTGCCATTTGCCATTTCTATGTCATGCATTCCTATGAGATCAGCATCCCCTGAGTCCGGACTGCATCATCTGTCAAGACCGCAGTCCCTATTCAATTGCTAATGGCTCACTGTGCAACTGCTTCTCACCCTCAGTGAGTGCTCTAGCACACATTTAGTTCTGCTGAAGTCAAGAGGTCACCAATAAGATAAGATGTCTTCACAGCCTTGGCATTTAACTCATAGTTACATGTCTATAGATGCAGATTAAATACTCAATAAAAGCTCTCTGCTACTTTCGGTACCTAAATCCCACAATCGAGCACTACTAAAGTTCCCCATTCAGATGCTGCCTAATCCAGTTTCCTCTGTCAGCCAGGTGAGGCACAGCAAGGATGGCTTTGGAGGTATACCTGCTCTGACATGAGTCCGCCTCCCCTTAGAGGTACCTCCTCTTACACGGAATGCCTCCTTCCAAAAGGGCATCTCCAGCTGGATCTTCAACAGTCTCCTTGCACAGATCCCCTCCGTTTCTCCATTTTCTCCTCTCGCATCTCTTAATGTGTCCCTTCATCTCTTCACTGTCTCATCCTGTGTGTCCTCTCGCCTCTTCACACATCTCCTTTTGTGTCTCCCCCAAGGACTGCCATTCTTTCCTAAATATTTTTGCAGAGATGCCATGTTCTCCTGCGCCTGGCTCAAGTTCTGGCATACAATGGGTTGTTTTAATCTGTTTCAGAGCTGGCTGGAACTGCCTGTGACTGGCACAGGCCCAACGGGAGGGATACACAGGAGAAGAACGGCTTCCTGGGTTCCTGTGGGAGTTTGCGTGAGTCTCCCTGCTTAGCAGCTGTGAAGCTGCAGAAGCTCTGCAGCCAATATTTAGGAACTCTGAGGATTTTACCAGCAGAAGTGTAGCACCAGTAGCAAAGATGCTGAGATCCAAAACAACTCCCCAAAAGCCTTGCACCCAGAAGTTGTGCTCTCATGGTACTAAAGCAGCCTAAGTAGGGCTTGAAGACAGGTGTCCTTCTGGGCTATATCCAAACACTGCTGCTCTGTGCCAAGAGGGACCAGAGAGGTAAAGGTCTCTGCTCTGCACTGTGCTGCATGGCATACATGAGCACATGAAGACTTCTGGTGCTTCGTGGCTTAGGTATCTGCAGAGCAATGATTTTGAGAATCTAAACTTTGTACTGATGCACCCAGCACAGCTGTGAGAGAGGAATTAAAACACAGATATTTAGACCTGCTTAGAACTTTCAATAATCCAAGTAGGCATTTGCCAGAATCTTGCACCGTGGCTTTCAAAGTATTGCATTGTCCAAAAGAAGCCAAGAATTTTTTGGAAGAAAAAAGACCTGAAGTGATCAGGTCTAGGGTTTCTATAGGAGTAGAAGAGTTTGGCGCTCAGCTGCCTCTGATCAGTAGCCTTATCCAAAAATCCACATCATCTCATCTGATTTTGAATTTTGATTCAGTGAGCAGAAGGTACTGTTAATCCCCCATCCCAGGTCCCTCCTAAAATTGCATTTATTTGCAAGACTGGCTCTTAACTTTGAGACAAAGAGGCAATAGAAGATAGAAAAGAGGTGGAATACTGTCACACAACAAATGGGCTTTTCTCTGTCAGCCAGTCCCAATTCTGTGAGGAGACTCAGATTCAGAGAAATCAGTTGATGGTTGTGGCAGTCACCAATGAAAAACTCAGCCAATTTTTTGGGTTTCTGAAAGATGTCTCTTCAGGGTATTAATGGAAACATGTCCGAATAGAACTGGCATAGGCAAGAGCAACTTGAGGTAAGCAAAGGGACAGATTCCTACTAGGGATATAAGAAAAAAATGTCCCTTTAAGTCCAAGGTGAAGGATAGTTCAGAAATTGCTCTTCTTTTTCTGCAAGTACAATTTTAAAAAATAAATAAATCTGATTAAAGTTTAATTTTAAGAATGCCCTCTGTTTTCAAATTCTTGATTGAATTACCCTTTAAAAATTAAATTGTAATCCTTTAGGAGTTATTGATTCAGGAGGAAGAAAATGCCAATAGCACCATTCTGGCCTGAAACGCTGCCCATCAAATTGACATAATGCTTTCAATTTGCCTAAATAACTCATTGGATCTGACTTATTCTCATGGCTGGCTTTTCCAGCAGTCAGTATCCACTTAGTAAGGCAGAAAGAAAGATGTAGGAGGCCTCATCCTCAGTTGTGCACAGTGACAAATGTACCACTTTGGCACATAACTGTTCCTTGACATCCCAGGCTATGGAAACTCCCTCTCTTAGCAACTGACAACGGGCATAAGGGCCTCCTCATGGCACTGTTCTGAGCCCCTGGGGTCAGCGGTGGCCCAGAAATCATTTGGAATATGTCTATGAGCATTCAATATCCTTTGTTGAAAGGTGGCTGTAGAGGGCATAGGAAAAAAGTTTGCCCTAGTGCAACCCTGGAGCTGTGGAGAACATGCATGTGCCAAGCTGCACAACAGCACTGAGAAGGCTTCCGGTTCTGTTTGGCTTCCTACCCGTCCACCTCGGTCCCATGACTGAGACTTGAAGGACTAAGAATCAGACTCAAAACATTCCTCTCCCTTTCTCCCTTGTTAAATTACACCTCCAGCAACAGTGAAGGCATCACAAAAGAAGAAATAAACCTTCCATTATGTTTTGCAGGAGTCTCAGCTCATTTTTGAGTTAAAACACCAACATGACAAAAAAGTCAGAATGAATAGAGCTACCAAGATATAAACATGGTCTGTATAATTCAGATTCCCCATGCGAACAAAAGGTTGCAGCTCTCGAATAGAGGCACTGTTGAGAAAGCACTTGAAAAAAGGGATGAATCAATTAATGCTTTTGATAGTTTGAATGTCCCACTATCTAAAAAACAAGCACCACTTTAATAGTGAGATAATTCAGTTTACTGAATCCAATTACATGTAATTGGCTTTTTCCCTTTTTTTCCCCCCCTTTTTTTAATTGCTGTTGGAACCAGGGCTCTGATGCACTTCTGCTGGCTCTGCCAGATGTTTCTGTTATTGGTGTTGCAAGGGCATGCTAGGGATCACAGGATTCAATTAACATCAGAGGTGCAGCCTTCAGCCTGAATGGCCACAAACACATCAGCTACTTGTAACTTTGTAGCCCTGGATAAAAAAGTGTTTAGGAAACCCAGCCAAAAAAACACTTTAAAAAGTTCCCAAAGAGGCAAAATATCATTTACACTTTCAATTTCTACTTTGGTCAAAAGCCTCTTTGCTTTGGTATGATGCTCGTGTTCTGGGACATGAGGTTTTTAATGCATCTCATAGAAAAATGTGCTGTGGCAGCCAAAGGCATTGAAGGCTGCGTGAGTCTAACAAGCTTTGTGGGACCCTTTTGGTAAGATTTGCTTGCTTGCCCGGGACCTCTGCTCAGCAGCATTGTGTCTTCCTTCCTGGAAGCTTTTCAGCTCAACACTCCCTAGGACTCCAAATCCTCACTGTAACAGAACTACCAGTTTGCCTCAGACGTCATCAACACAGGGACAGCTCATGTTTGTAAGCTCTTTGGAAACGTTCCACCCACTGCTGCTGACTGGCATTAGAAGTGTAAGGATACACCAGTTTGCCTCCCCAAAAACTAGGGACAAGCATTTTGGCTTTTTGGGTGCATTACCCCCTCAGAGCTCCAGGTATCCTGCAGAGGACCTGCTGCTGGCTCTGGCAACAGCTCCTTTCATGCACATCACCTCACTTTGACCACAACCAGGCAAGGAGTGCATACTCGTTGCTAACTACGGTGCCTTCTGGGAGATACTGAAGCCTCTTGGCCATGTAAGAGAAACGGGTCAGAAGGCACATGAACTGCAGCTCTTCTGGGACATTGCAGAAGCATTTTCAAGATTAATTGTTGCCTTTTTCATTCAAAAACTGCTCTCCAAGTTTTACAGTCTTTTTTTTCTTTTCTATTGAAACAAGGAAGAAATATTTGAAACCTATTTTCTCAATAAGATGACCATGTTGATGGAAATATTTCCCCCTGGCTTATTCATCTGCGACTTTCCCCTCTGCGCCCATTCTTTACTGCATGACATTTGAACAAACCCCCGTTGAGTGAATTGTAGCTGGCTGGGAGGAAGGCAGCATGCTGGAAATGCTGGGTGCTGTTATTAGCGTAGCAGTGATTGACAAAGCGATTCATGCAAGTGGATGTAGCTGGCAAAGTATTGTCAGATGCCCAGGGATGAAAGGTGCTCCAAGCATGCAGAGTGTTGCTCTGAATTAGCATCAGCATCCACCAGCCAGAGCACAATGCTGTGTGTTGAGTCACAAAATACTAACTTTATGGCTACACAAACAACCTGGCACAGGAAAGCACGTGCTGGAGGATGGACAGGTGCTGCATTGCTGTTCAAACAAATGAAATCCCTCCCCCCTGCTCTTTCCTACACTGTTTCTCCCCTCCTTGTCTTGCAATTTCTGAATGCTGCATGCTGCTGTCACCCCAGGCTCGTTACCACTTCAAGTATGCAATGGGAAATTTGATGTAATTAGCCACTAATAGAGAGTTAAAGAATTTAGCCCAGGAACTGATGTGTCCACGCAGTCATGGCGGGTGGCTAATCTGTATGCATTTAAACTGAGTTTGTACCTGAATTTCTCAACAATGTGAGCTCAGGGGATTTGGACGGGTGGGAATAATAGCAATTGACAGTCCTGTCCTTCCCAAGAGACGGCATCTTTTGCACTGTGTCTAGCAGAAACACTGCCACATCACTTGGCTGGTCTTCTACATCTTGCTGTTGGATGCAGAAGGAAAGGGAGAAGGGGCTTCTCTTTTTAGAAAGACCATTGCAGGCATTGTGTTTTCCAGGCTTGTGGTTCAGTGCTGCTTTTTGGAAGCACAAGAAATATTAGCAGGAAAAGATGACCTGCACCTCTTCAATCATCCAAAAAATTGAGCTTCAGGTCAGTTTGAGAGTCGGGGGAAGAGTTTGGGTCATTTCCTGTTTAAGTCTAATGGGGTCATCCACTGCTGATCTTTAAGATTTGAGAAGAAATGTAGAACATTGTGAACCAGTTGGGAATCCAACTCAAAGCTCCTTCCAAACTCCTCCATTACTTTTTAAGACATATGCTTTGCAGGATGAGTACTAGCCATGGGGTTAGAAGCTATAAATACAGCGTGCAAGACCTCCAGGCTGCTTTGCAGTTGAAGGCAGGGTTGCTTTTGTACTAGCTGGAAAGAATTCCTCCAAAGTTATATTCAAAGAAAAAAGTTCCTTTCTTACCTGGGCTGTTAAGAATATTCTTTTCACAGAACATTTCTTTGACATTGTCTGGGTCAGGTGATTTATCCCATGCCCTGTGTTATGGCTTTGTATTGTCTTTTGTGCTACCTATTTTTTCCTGGCCACACCCACTTCAAATAGGATTTTGTACGTGATTACTGAGAAGCTGCTAAGATGAATGCTGACGGCTTGCCATGTTTATTCCTCTGAAGTGTTAATTCAGTATGGAGACTCTCAGCTCCCTGAAAAGAGGACAAATGCAACTTCTTCCCAGTAAATTGGTTCTGCAAATTTAATCTATTATTGTTTGATGGTTTCATCCATAACTTTATTTAAAAGCAATTGATTTTAACAGTTTGGGAATGTCCATGCAGTCAGGGACAAATCTGTCTGTTTCTGTGTTTTCCTTCTCTGCATTGCTGCCCTTTCCAGAGTCTCACAGAAAGCCAGTGTGACTCTAGACACACAAAGAAGTCCCTCTAGTTTGAAAAAGTTACTTAGGCTCTGGGAAGTTCTCGCTTTGACAGGCTTTGGCTGGCGCTATCTGGACACAGTTGTCATGTTCTGAGGAGTCTGATGTTACATAGTCCTGACCAGTCTGAAACACCAAGATCTCTTGGCTCAGAGTGATTCCTAAACACCATGGAGGCAAAGATTTCGCTTGGGGCTCTATCTTTTGCAGGAACCCATCCCTTTGTTGTACTCTGTTTCCTATCTTTAAGCCAATTATCGATGCAGTGACATTGTGTCTTATCCCATAGCTGCTGATTTTCCCTAAAAGCATTTCACAGGAGACCGTGCCAGGAGCCTTCTAGTGATCCATGCAGACCACAGCAAACTGATGCCTCTTCCCTACATGTCTGTTGAGCTCTTCGAATTGGGGCTACAGTTCTCTTTACAGTAAAAGCCATTGTGACTATCCTGCAGACTTTCTGGGTCTCACCTTGCCCTATTCTTTATCCCATTTCTTACTGATTTGCCTGCTGCAACCCTCAGGGTCCCTAGTGTGTAGACCCCTCTATACACATGTATGCAAGTGTCCTTCTCAGTGCAGACATCTTACCACTCAACAGAGATACCAAGCAATGAGGGAAAAGCAACCGTAAAAGGCAACTTTCAATGCTTACTGGTCTTTCAGCTGCTGCTCTCCAGACTGAGCTCTGCAGGCCTGGGGATCCACAGACTGCTCTGAAGGGGTTTTCAGGAAGATAACTAGGAACATCTTCCTACTGGCACCAAGCTTAGATCGACTGGTCAGGGGCCTGTAAATGAAAATGGTCAGAGACCCACAAAACAAGATTACTCTAAAGATCACTGAAAAGCAGCCATTTTCCCTCCCAGGGACTGGAATGTTTCTTCTTCAATTTTTTTTTAAAGTCGCATTTCTCAAAGGTGCCTTTCATGCAGTAACACCCTTTTCAAGATATGACACTGGATCTCATTGTCTTTTGAAGTCTTCAAGGTGCAGACTATTATATCACAGCATATAAATGCAGATAGTATCCAGCACAAAATGGCTTTAATCATGGCTGGGCCTTCATATCCTAGCATGTAATCAAAATTATCATAATAGCATAGCATCTGAGATTAGAATCTGGCTGTTCTGATCCAGAATCTGGATTTGACCGCTCATCCGCAGCTCCTCAGGACAGGACAGAGCTGACCTGAGCCATGTGTGTTCACAGAGATGCTCAGAGAGCAAGAAGGCCAGACGTTCCTGTGCTTGTATGGTAGTACCCAGAGCAGAGAGCAGCTGGGTAGCCATCACAGACCGCCTGCCCACGGAGCAGCACACCTCCATCGGCTCACCACTCATCCGGAATATTTATACTGCAGTCTGGCACACCCGCTGCTGGGGAGATGAATTGCCATAAGTCATCTCAGCCAAAAGAAAACAATTAAAGGAAACTGAAATGGGCAGCTTTTTTTTTTTTTTTTTTTTTTTTTTTTTTTTNTGCTAGGAGCTCTGCAGAGCCCTGGGTGGCAGCAGAGCCCCGCAGCTTCCCAGGGCAGATTCAGCACTTGTGCTTTTTGCATCACCGTGCGAGTGGTAAGGCTCGGTTGTTGGTTTGTGGACAGTACTGATTGCTCATTGGGGCAAATTATATTAAATTAGGGAAAGGGGCTTACTGGGTGGCTCTGTATAAACCACCTCAAAACATTCCGCTGGTGTTTGTCCACTCCTTCGTGATGATCAGCCTCTACCAGAATTGGGACTGGCCAGAAAATAGATTTTCTGACCCATGAAAAATTCTTCTCTTTCCCTTCCAAAATATGGAAACTAATCCCCCTGGAATAATCCACTCCCCGAAAAAGTTCCAGGAAATTTATTATGGAGGGACAAAACTAATTTCCAACCAGCCCAAATTTTTTGTTTTCCAAAAGGTAATTTCAGTTGTGAACACGTTCATATGAAAATATGTGAACTGAGGCAACTTCCAGACCCAACTAGACAAAGCCCTGAGCCACACCGTCCCAACGGATGTCCCCGAGCAGGAGGTGGGAGCAGATGACCCCTTGAGATCCCTTCCCACCTGGACTGTCTCTTCCTTCCGCAGTAACGACGTCTTGACACGACCTCAAAGGCGGCACCATTTTCTGTGAGTAAATGGCACAGCATTTTCTGCAATTTGGGCCCCACATAAGAGGCACCCAAACTGCCTAAGTGCTTTTAATGTCTTTGGATTTTAGTTTTTCTGCCAGTACATCTTCTGTCCCCCCCGAAGTTACCTGTAGTGTTTACACTGCTTGTCATCCCTGTGCCGCGCTTTGCACCTGAATTACAAGAGTGTGCCCGCTTCCCCTATGTCTATAACTATCTTGTCCAGACGAAGCCCATTTGACCTCTTTCTCTTAATTGGCTCCATCAAGAAAAATGCTCACCCTTCCAGTCTTTCTGTTGATCATTAGTACCAGAATGAACAGCAAAAAAATAAGAGAAAATAAAATAAATGCCCAGAGGCCTTCAGAAGCGGCACCCGCCTTCCTCCAGCTTGCTTGTGTCAAATGGCAGCTGAACGTCCTCCCGGGCAGCCCCTCAGCTGGCAGGGCCGGGGGGGGCAGCCCCGGGCAGCCCCTCGCCCACAGCGGCCCCGGCGCCGGGCTGAGGCGGGAACCTCCCTCTGAGGAGGCGCGCGACCGCCCCGGGCCGGTGCGAACCGGTTCCGCCCGGCCCTGAGCCGCCTGAGGGGCCGCGGGGAGGCGCGAGGGGGGTCAGCGCTGAGGAGGCGGCGGGGGGCGGCCGGAGCCGCGCCGGGACAGGGACACCCGTGGGGAACACCCCACCTCAG
>RSEF01000023.1:4118086-4137169 GCA_003993805.1 Himantopus leucocephalus | reverse complement strand
TGACCCGCGCCGGGACAGGGACACCCGTGGGGAACACCCCACCGCAGCCTGTGCCGACCCGCGGCGGGACCGGGACGCCCCGAGGGCCTGCAGCCAGCAGTGACCCCACCGGAGCACGGCCCCCCCGGCCCCGCCGAACCACGGCCTGCAGGGACGCGCTGCCGCAGGGACGGCCCTGAGAGGTGCGGAGCTGCTGAGGAACCACGGTAAGGAGCCCAGAGCGGTGGAAAGAAACCCGTAAGGGGCACAACCCGCCCCCTGGGGCGGCTGTGGGCCCCGCGAAGGGCCGGGGCGGGCCGGGTGTCGGGCTCGGTGTGGGGGAAGGAGGGACTGGGAAGGCGGGAGGAGAGCTTGGATGAAGCTGAGCCCGGGGAGGGGGGGGAGGGAAAGGTGCTCCCCTGAGCGGTTAATTATGTGTGTTCTCTTCTTCGCAACGCGGATCAGTCGTCAGAATTTGGTGCTAATTAGCAATAAATTAGATTAAATTCCTCCAGTTGAGACTGTTCTGGCAGCGACACCTCGTTAACCTGGCCGCTCCGTTACCATGCAAAGGGGAGTTTGTTTTGTTTTTCCAACGAGTAACTATCACTATGGGAAGATCATTTCCTCAGCTGGACACTGAGGACTCCACCGACCTTAGTATCGCGATGGTAATTTGCACTCCCTGAGGGGATGAGATGGTGTTTGCATGAGATCTAAGATAAGTTATCAGGGGCAGCAAGAAAACCTCCCTAGATGGTGAGCTAGGTGGTGGAAAGGTGGGAAAGGCTCTAAGCATCAAGCAGGTTTTGTGGAGTTTTGCGTTAATAAAGCTGTCAGTGTCTCCAGCGCCATGCTCCTTGCTGGCGGGTGGTCACCCAGAGGAACGGCCTAGCTGCTCTTGCAATGGAGTGGTAACTGATTGTCGCCCTGGGCCGACAGAACAAAGCAAAGATGCTTCTGTGGCAGGGGAAGAATGGGGACAGAGGATATTAATTGGAGTGAAAATAGGAGAAATCTCAGCTTTCTTTGAAAAGCAGCACCTTTGCAAGAACGAACACCACAGTCTGCGATTTCGTGCCAGTCTAATGGGAAATACACCATCGGGGTGCAGTTGTTGTCTGACCTGGCCCGGTGTTACTTCTGCCGAGTCCTCTGCTTGAGGAGGGACACTGCTGCAGTCTGGCTGGGGGCCACTAGATGGTTCCCAACAGCCGTGGAAACTCAGGCCAGGGCCTCCCTTGGGTGGGCGCCCACCTGAAGGGTGCCGCTGGGCAGGGGCAGCAGGTAGGAACATGCAAAGAGACCAGGGGAGGCCTGATGCATAAAAGGAAAAGAAGGAAACTGTAAATCCTCAATGACTCTGTTGGGACCTCCTTTTTGAAGGTTTTTTAAATTTATTTGAAACTGCTGCAGTTGTGGAGCTGTTTGGAAGCAAAGACTGGAAAATGCCTTCCAAAGACATCACTAAATAAATTGAAAGGAGGCAACTGGTGCTCCCCCATATGCATATCACTGGTTTCTTACGTGGAGAGAGAGCAACAGAATAGCATTACTCATCTTTCCCTTCCCACCTGTAGCATCTCGTTCCTGAAACAAAAGGGATGTCGCCGTCTCATTAGCTGGGGAGGTGGTCTGGGCTTTTGCAGGACCTGCAGTGAGTATAGGATGTGCTGTGCCAGACAGAGGAGTCTGGTGAAGGTGCGAGGGCTGAGACCTGGCTTCTGGGTTTGAACTGCTGCCTTTGCCATCAACATCCGCTTTGACCTTGGTAATGTCACTTAGTTTCTCAGTGCCTTAATTCCTCCCTCTGTGATGGGAACATACAGGGGAAATCCTACTGCTGTTTACATGGTGGTGAACTCAACGAGCAGGCACAGTACAGGTCTGTAGCTGTTGTGCTGGGATTGGTGTTTGATGGGAGGCAGTAAAGAAGGAGGAGCCCGACTCTTCTCAGTGGTGCACAAATTGAAATACAGGAAATTTTGTTTAAACACGAGAAGAACTTTATTTACTGTAAGGGTAGGCAAGCACTGGAACAGGTTGGTTGTGGAGGTAGTGTGGGTGTACGTGCAGGCATCCTTGCAGGTTTTCAAAAGCTGACTGGACAGGGTCCTGAGCAACCTGCTGTTATTGATCCTGCTTTGAGCAGGGAGGTTGGACTAGATTGTCTCCAGAGCTTCGTTCCACCCTCAGCTGTTCTGTGAGTCTGTGATTCATCCCTGCAGGCCCTGCTTCAGTGCAAGAAGAGTAACTCGGTCTTTTCTGAGGTGACCCTGAGAGAAGGTCTGGTAGGATCTGTCCTCTCTGGAAGAACCTCTCTGTGAGGAGGTGCACCTAATGCACACAGGAGGATATGGACCATGTGGTGGTAGGTGGTCAGGGGGAGTGGGTGTGTAACAGACAGAGCGTCATCACCACCCATTGTGTGAAGTGGGGGCTCTGCGCAGACCCAGTTACCCTGCACACCCGATACCCTGGTTTTTGCTGGAGTTTGTGGCCATAAGGCTTAATTTGCACAGAGCTGTCATTCCAGACTGGCTTTTTGTTGGAGTCTCAGTGTTCAGTTCAAAAATGCTGTCCCTACTAGGCAGTTGTCTGTCATATTGTCCACGGCTCGGGGTGGCTGGGCCTCTGTACCTTTCAGCCTTGAAATCTGCTGGAGAATGAGATCCTGCCCCATCACTCTCCTCTCATCCTTGTTCCTGAAACATCTGTGTTACTGCATGCTCTGGGGGGAAATTTGGGATCCCGTGGCCCTCCAACTCACTTGGTTTGTTTACACTGAGCAAGATATTTGAGTTCACTCCCTGAGTCACCTTCTGTGGGCAGAGGAAATGTGAGCAGTGAAACGTCAGTGCTGGAGGCTGAAGTCACATATGACCTTAAGTAAAAGGTGTAAATAGCTTTTCTTCCCACTCCTTGTGTCAACAGCGACAGAAACCAAGACTCCCACTCTCTGGAAGAGTTAAAAACCTCGCAAAACCTCAGGCCTGTGACTCTCACTCTGTTTCTGTGTGTGTTTCTAAGCCCTCTCAGTGTTCTGGCACCTGTCCCGCTGCCTTTGCCGTTTTGGGGGCACAATGCCACCTGTGAACCCCTCCATTTTGCCCTGGAGAGCAAGCCAAAAGCACAACCCCTGTGTGCCAGGTCCTGAACAAACAGATGAGCTGTACTTCTGTATGCAATCAGAGGTTTGGCTGCAGCATTTGTAGTACTTAAGCACACTTTTATTCATGGTATAAATAGTCGTGTGGCCATAGCAGCCTCTCTGAGCCACCTGAGGCCCTGGGATGAACTGGGATCAGGAACAATAGATGATGAAGCAGGCTTCTTGCTCTAGGCCTGTGAAGGCTAGATTAAAGGTAAGGGTAGTCTAAAGGTAGATTAAAGCTAGTTTGGGTCTGTCTGTGCTCGTGCCATAGTGACCACAGAGCAAGGCTATCCCTGGCTCAAGAAAAAAGGATGTTTCTTGCAAGGGTCTTTTCCTTCATCCCTTCTCTGCTCCCTTTCAGTCCTCCTCTCCCCGTTGCTATCTGTCATGGGCTATGTCCTCCACGTTTCTCCATTTTAGATGATATTTCCTGGATGCAGGACTGACCCCAAAGCCTTTTTCCAGGAGAATCAGGTCAGCAGAGAAAGGCAATCCGTAAATTTGTCCCCAGCACCCCCAGTTCTGATTTTCCTTCCTCAGTGCAGCTTCCCTGCATCCCTGACCTGAGGTCAATGTGCAGTCCGATACCAGTTGATACTGGGAAGAGCCCCATCTGCTTTTGCTGTTAACTCTGAATGGAAAAGGGTTGTGTTTAATTATGCCTGAATAAGAAATCTCCTCGGTACCATTTTGTGAAGGACACTTTACAGATGTTTTGTATTATTATTGTAATAATTTAGCGGGAGTTACATGTGCATGGGGAGAAGAGTAGACCTGAGTGGTGCTGGCTTGCAGGTTTTGGAGATTTGCCAGTTGCTGCCATAGAAAATGAAGAGGGCATGGTGCGCTCCAGGGCTGTAGTTTCACCTAGCGTGGGGCCTTCGCTGAGGCTCTATGATGCTGGTGGTTTAGTTTGGGATGCTCTTCACTGCAAACCACAGCTCAGCTATTCCAGGACAGTGCCAATGCACAACTGCCATTTCCAGTTTGTGGAGTGATAGAGGTGACTTGCAGTTTGCTTCCCGTTAGGGGAAGTCATGATGCCAATGTTCATTGGGTTGCCCTTGCATCAGAAATGTCATCTTTACCAAGAAGAGTGTGAAAAGTTACCAAGTCTGTCAATTCATTGCATCAACATTCAGCAATCACTTTTCTCATTTATGTGTTGTTTTGAGTGGTGGTGGGGCTACCTGGAGAGCCCTGCTGAGGTCTAATAAATGCAAAATACCACAGCAGGTATTTAGAAACCGGGACAATTTAGAGACTGAGAAAATACTGTCAGCTGAGAGTCTGGAGGCTGGGAGGTTAGTAGGGAAGGCATCATATCTGCTTGCCCCACTCTTGCTCTTTCCTTTGTAAGGGCAGAGTTATAGAGGATGCTCAATGAGAAGAAGACTTGGTCTGAAGCAGTACTACCATTTCTGTGGTCTTCTGTTCCCTGCCACTGGGGAACACAGCATTTACCAAAGGTGGCTGAGAAACTGCTGATAAAACAAGTTCTTGTAAAAAGAGAACTGTTTCATGGAGACAGTTTTTATGTAGGTGAGACTTCTTGATGGGGCTGGGTGGGATGTTTTGGAGTTGCTGTCCAAGGGTGTTTGGCCAAACACCCTTAACCTGTTGTAGTGTTCAAAGAAGAAAGGTCTCTGTGATCCGCTATTGAATAGGTATCACATCAACACCTTCCCTGACCATCACTTGGGTCTCACCATGAGGGTCTTTCCTGGCCTGTGGCACCCAAGTGGGTGCCTGTGAGTGGGAAATGAACTGTCTTCACAGATAATCCAAGCAGGATGACCTTAGGGACAAAGTCATTTGTGGCATGAAAAATAGATATTTGGGGTTTACTGTAAGTTCTGGTGAAACGAAAGAAGACATTTTTACTCCCTCAAAACTTTTATTTAATGCGGATTCAAACATTCCTTTCAGTACTGTGTGTTTTTCCCTCAAAATTTTCTAAAGTAAATGTGAAGGCAATATCTAAGTCAAACTGCAGTAAAAAAAGGGAAATGTTTATTTCCAAGGTTTCCCTAAGTATTTTTGTGGTTTTTACTTTAATAAACAACCTAGTAAGCATTTGTGAAATACACCAGGGTCACCAGGTGCTTCATCTGATTTACGATAAGGCTGCAGCTATAAATAATGTTAACAGCAATAGTAACTTGATCAGTAAAGCTTGAAAGCAGTGTTAAGATATCAAATAAAAGAGAGAGTTGAGCGGAGTTAGCATGTGCATGAGGTTCCATGAAAGAATCATGTCAGCATTTTGTCCTGTGGCTGTACAGGAAAGAAAAACCTTGAGATATCTGTTAGTCCTGTTCTGTTAGGGAACAGAAAGCAGGACTGGGACAGAGGCAAGAACATTTTCTTTGAAGCATTCTGCTGCTTTTCTGCAGAGTGTTTCTAAGTAAGAGTGTCTCTGGAAATGCTTGGATTTCTGCTACAGATTAAAAGTACATGGAGATGGAGGATAAAAGGGGCGTTAGCAATTAGCTCTGGTGATAAGTTTAGCTGCTAGGAAAGTTGGACTAGCAAAGAAGAACTATTAATTGAAATCCCCAGTTAATATAGAACTGTCAATAATGAATGCATAATGGAGATAGTGCATTTAATTTTTAATTATCACCAGCCCCTTCCAAACAAATACGATGTGTTAAATCTCCCTGTCACCTTCACCCATGCAAAGGGTGTTTGATGGAAGTCTTCATTAACCCCGGGTCTGCTCATGGCATCCTGCCAGGCCATTAGCTAGTTAGTTACAATAGCAATGACTGGCACTTGGCAAGGAAAAGCCCAGGTGGACGCGCTGCCAGGTCCAGGACGTGGCAGGAATTAACTCTGTGGGATCATTGCAGGAAGAGGCTGAAATCCCTTGACTGAGCTCCCCGACATGGTGGGGTCTGGAGTTCCTAATGCATCTGATGTGGGTTGGGGTCCTTGGGGGTTAATGTAATAGACAATCCTGATCGAGTCACAATTCCCAGCTGAAATCACTGTTGGTTTGGGGGTCCCCTCTGTAGGATGACCTCCAGGGCAGTTATGGCAGGTCAGCCAAATAAGTGAAAACCCAATTTGTCTTTTATAAATTGAAGAGTATGGATATGCATATTTTCAGGCTTGACTAATGGGGTGTGGGTTGAATGAACTGCTTCAATCTTGAACAAGAGCGTTCACACAGGGGCCTGAACAAATTTCAACCTGTGCTAGGATGTCTCTGTGTGGACCTCATTTAATGAGCCCATTTGGGATTTGACCAGGAATCTTCTAGTGGAAGTCAACTTGGGAAGAAAATCCCATGGGCTTCTGGTGAATCATAGCTGGCCTGGGATTTCCATCTCCTCTGAAGCACCACATCTCCAGCCAGACAGCGCTTACTGGCCATGTTAACCCAGGGGAATAATCATGATAATTACCAGCATTGTGGGAGATTGAACTCTGCTTTTCTGGTGATACAAGTCAGAACTGATTCTCCCAAGTTTGGTAGTATTAACAAGGAAACTAATGGAAGCTGGGTCAAAATCAGACTGTGCTTCTCTGTTGAAAGTGTGAATAGGGGCAAGCAAGGAGTCCTGACTTTACAGGAGCACTGACTCATGGAGAGTTGGCAGAACTTTATGCTTGGGATGGGTGTGAGGGAAGGGTTTATAGCTCTGAAAAGTCACCTTCTCTTAATGCTTGTCCCAAATGTGTCCCGACACTTACTATTTTTAGAGTCTTGCTCTCAAATGAGTTTGCCTAGGGACAGCCTTCTGGGGATTCAATTAAACTCTAGAATAAAATAAACACTATCCCTTAGCAAGGGCTTGAATGCTAAGCAGAGTCAGTATTTGAACAAAGTAGGGCTCTAAGTTTCAGTGTTTAAATGTCCTCTATTTTCATGAGCTAGGGGTCAGAGACAAGTGAAGATGGGAAAACCCTGTTCATTAACTCAGCTCATCCACTCCCATAGCCTTTCCACTATTGCTCTGAAGTGATCAAAAACACCTTAAGGACATTTCCTTTGGAAACAATTCTACATTTTAGTGACTGAGTTTGAAGTAACTGGAACAGCTCCTATTCTTTTTCAGATGATAAACCAACTGTGTTTGTATGGGCAATGCAGTGACAAGAGAGCTGCGCTCCAGTGCCATTTGTCTGTTGAGTGACCTTAGGCAAGCTGGTGTCTTTTGTTTTTCCTCTAATGAAAGACTTGCTTGATGCAATGTGATCCAATAGTCATCCCATGGGCCAAGTCTCTTAGATGCTTGTATCCAGATTTGTGGTTTGGTTTTTTTTTTTTTCCCCCCTGGAGAAGGGAAGTGGTTGTCTCAGCATGTGTAGAGGTTGGATAAATTACTGCAATAGAGCAATACTCCAAAAGTGGAGGAATCCCAAAATTCACATCTCACCCCAGAGATACGGTGTTTGAAGCACCAGATTTAGCCTTTGGGGAAAAAGAAGTTCCCTAAGATACGTTTGACAGTGTCCAGTGCAGTGCAGCTGCAGTTTATGTGAAGTCTCCTCAAAATCTTATCAGAAATTCTCATCCAGTGCAAATTGTGGATAATTCAAATTCACCTGGAGCTGGTTTTGCAGCTCGTTGGTAGGTACTGACATAGGCCAAACACAGCTGCCACTCTTTGAAGGCTTCTACTAGCAGTATAAACCAGAGTGCAGCTTGCAAGACCTGTGGAGTCAGCCTTCTGTTCCTCTAAGCGCTGGGAGGCTCCAGATGGGTATTGTGTCCAGTTTGAAGCACTGAACTTCAAGACTGATGGAGACCAATTAACTGAGGAAGTGCAGAGGAGACTGATAAAATGATCAAGAGGTCTGGGAAACTGTGGCCGACAGGATAGAGAGAAATAATTGGGTTGTGTAGCTTAGAGAAGAGAAAACTAAGTGATAATAGACTTAACACACAAAAGGTGGGTGCAATAAGTGGAATGATGCCTTCTTCACATCTGCTGTGGGTAAGAAATCACAGGCACAGTCTGCAACAAGCAAGATCCGAGTGAAACATAAAGCAGACTTTTGTGGAAGAAGTGATAAAAGCCCTGGAAGAAGGAGGAGGAGTTAGTGAGTGAAGTCTGCAGGTTAAACAAATACCTGGCAGGAATGGCGTGCAGAGCTTGTGCTGTCCTGGGACAGGAGGATGGACTTCACAACACACGTTTTAAACTGACCCCAACTACATGGGTGCACATTAAAACATTCACAGATCTACACAGCTGACTCTACGCATGCATGCACACTCTGCCTTTGCGCTTTTCCCAAATATATGCATACACATGGTTTTAGAAAGCAGGATCTGTCATTAGATATCTCCCTGTCAGGTTCTTCTAGGTGACACGGCCTCATTAATTGTAATACTTATTGTAATAGTGTAACTGTCTTAGAACAGATTTTCTCAGGAGCCAATTCACACTGCGCAGTCAAGTAGCAGTCTTAGCAGCTCTCTTTTGTTGAGATGCTACTTTTTATTTATATCTCTCAGTCTAAAAGAAGCTGAAATAAAAATTGCCAAGAATTTTTAATCCAGCTTTGCTGTCGACTGCTGCTGCAACTACATAAAACCTTGGGTGCATCCATTCCTCCAGATGACAGCTAATCCCTTTCTCCTCACTATTGAAGCAAAAGCAGTTTAGGAAGGTTTGGAGTTGGAGAGGAAACATCAGTGTTTGAAGCAGATATCTCCAAAAGGGAATGGTAGAGATGACCTGTGGATTTTGCTGTCTCCTTGGGCAGAGAAGATTGCCCTGTTTTGCATTGTGTCAATTAAAATCAGTGTTTTCCATGGGGACCTGTGAATTTTGGAAACAGCTGCACTGGAAGGATTTCTTGAGTCTGGGTCCAGTCTGTACAAATAGTCTTGAGCCTAGATTGTCTAAGAAATTGCTATTTCAGTTTGTTATTTCAAAGCACTATACTGTTCTATTATAGCCTGGGAAAGGTGGACCCTAAATACGTCTTTCTTGTCTGTGGAGAAGAGAGGCAGGGTGGGTCAGTGTGATTTTAGCATTTGGGCAGGAATGGCACTAAGCAGGTACTGAGTCTGTCCTTGTGGATTTTCTATGTGTCGATATTGATCACCTCTTCCATTCCCCTCCCTCTTTGCCATGTGCTCGTCTTAGTCCAGGGAGACAAGTATATTCCTTTTTCACATAAACTTTCATAAGTTGTGAATCCACCCCACTTCTGGCATGGATCAGTTTATGAAATCACAGCATTTTCTGCAGGATTTAAACATCCTTTCTTTTCCTAACACTGTTGGGGTGGTGTTTGTTTTTGGTTTTAATTACTCTACTCCAGAAGTGGCTGAGCTGCTGCAGAGCTGAGCAGGTGGAGGGGTGGGTGGGAGAGGTGATGCGGTGGCATTGACGGCTTCATTTGGGATACCTGCAGGGATCTTGTTTCACAAAGGCCTTTCTGGAGTAGTGTCTGTGCACTTGGTCACTAAATCTAACGCACACGCTGGAATCAGCAGTGCCCGTTCAAGGTTACAGCGGGTTGAAAGAGAACAGAATTTAGCTTTCAGGCTTTTGGTTTGGTCACCCTATTACTTTAACTTCTGTTCCCACTTTTAGGGCTCCCTGAGATTGCATAGCACTGTACTGACTGGGAGTTGGACTGGGCCTACAGTAACTTTTTCTGGTTCACATTTTCCTGTTTTCTAGAGGTGTGAGTGACTCAGCATGCTGTGAACATGTTGTGTATAGAAGTAAAGCCAACACTAAATAATGGATCACTTTTTTTCTATGCTTCTCTTGCAGTATTAATTTTTTGTATTACACGAATTGTTAGTGATTTGCCTTTTAAACCATGAATTTTGGGACCCCTCATGAATGAATTTGAGGGGTACATCGTGGTCTCATGTCAGTACTGATGCAATTAAAAGCAAGATTCCCAGCAGGGTGGAGAGTGAAGAAAGTTGGAGAGTGGAAAGGAGTTGACAGCCCAGCAGCCTGTCGCACCTTCAGTGAGATTCTGCACTCCTGTCCGCTAAACGGGTGTTGGCATTTAGGAGTAAGTCTGGAGGAAGCATCGTCTTGTTCTGAAAATATAGCCTCACTCTTTCACACTACAGCGGCTTTGCTATCCGCGTGAAAGAGCAAGCTCTGGTCCTTGCACCCAGACTGCTGTAACCATGCCAGCCCCAGGGGGTAGCCCTTGAAACTCACTGTCCTGAGTTCAGGGTCCTGCTTCCCTCACTAGTGTAGTGAGTTGGTCCATACTATGCTGGGTCTGAGGGACTGAACTTAGCTTGGGGACTGAACTTCCATGCTTAGCATGGAAGACTGAAGCCCTGGAGCAAAACACAAAGGGAACCAGTTTGATAGCATAGATGTGCCCACTGGTATGCAGACTTCAAAGGCTGGAAGAGATCGGTCAGTTTTAAGGTGGAATGCATCTCTCTGCTTTGGTATCTAAAAGATAAATAAAAAACACGTACCAGTCTTTCCAGATCCTTTTTATATTCAGTGGAGAGAAAGGAGGTCCTCAGGGGTGATGCACTGGACCTGGCTTAGCATCGTGTTTTGGGAAGAGATGACTCACTTTTCTCTCCCCTGACTCTAAAAAGGGCAAAGAGTGAGTAGCTCAGCCTTAGACATCTAACTTTTAGACATCTGAAGTCAGAGCCGCTACTTGCCCTTTTAATGAACATGAAGGCTTTACTTCCAGGCAAAGACCCACCCTGGGGCTGAAGATGTCAGCCTCCACTGGCAGTTTACTGCAAGATCCATCACTTTCCATGTGAAATACAACATGCTTCCCAACTTCACTGAGAATTTAAATGCAATGGGAAGCTTCATCTCTCTTCATCTGCCTTTTTCATTCCATTCTCCTCCTTTGCCAGAAGCAGGCTCTTAGCCGAGACCTCCGCAGGGCTCCGGTGGGTCTGTTCAGTCATGAGCTGGCATTTACGGTGGCTGTTCGACTGTAGCAAAAGTGTCCAAGTGAATTTAGAGGTTTTAGGCTATTATTTTTTTCCAAGCCTGCTCAAGGAGTTAAGAGTTTGATAGATGACTCCTTTGCTTGTCCCTGGAGTGCAGAGATTTGCTGTGTTACTGTACACAGCTTTCACTACTGCTGTGGGTCCAGAACAGAACTGCTCCTCTGTACAGCAGAGAGCTTGCAGGAGGGCATAGAAAAAGGGTGAAGGGACAGCATGGTGAGGGCAAGGCAGGCAGCAGGGGTGGCTGCAGGTAGCAAGAGCTGTAAATGCGATGTCAGAGCACAGCCTAACTCTGGTCATGCTTTCTAACATGGAAGGGTGATTTTCTGTGCTAACAAGTGCCTGGCCTGGGCTGTTGGTACCCTGTTGCTAGCACCACCACATTTTCTTGCCCTTTCATCATCTTTTGTTTGAAGTGTCGGGATATTACAGCACTGCAGAAAACAGTCAAGGGACAATAAGACTCTTTACCCCGTCCAAAACAGGAGGGACAGCAGGATCTCACCATAAAAACCCAATATTGTAGACAACAGGGGAATCTGAGCTCATGTTGGCTGTGTCCATGTAGAAAAGCCAAAAAGGGAGAACAAATAAATGAAATATGCATTAAGGATTGTGCTTAAAGACTAGTATTGGAGTTAACATGAACACAGTAGGTGCAACGTTTACTCCCCTACCAAAAAGGTGCTGTTTGTGCCTGCTCCCTTGCACTGCTGCCCACTTTAATCAAGAAATGCTGAGGTGGGTGGCTTGCTGAAGCGCACAGTGGCAGAGCTGGGGCTAGACTTCACAAGTATTAGGTGGCATTTGATGTCTCTTCTGTCTGGCTGAAGATGTAGATACGGTTCACTTCCACCAGACAGTGCACAAGGAACAGAGTGAGGCTCAAATCCCTGTGCTGCAGTATGTCCTCTGTTTCTGCCTCTCTTAAATGGAGATAATTAGCCTTTCCTGCTTGCATAAAGCACATAGAAATAACATAAAAGCAAAGCTCCATTTTCAAATTAAGTGCTATTATTAACATCTAGTGTTTGATGGATGATTATGGTGTTACAACAACATAAATACTTCTCTGGGGGCATTTGGCCAGTGATGTCCTAGGATGCTTTGCAGTTCCAACCTGATTAAAAATGAAATTCTATTACACATCTCTGAAGAGATTCAAACCATTGAATAGCAATCGGAAGGAGATTCTGCCAACTGTGAGGCATAAATACTGACAGTTCCAGCTACAAATGTTTCCAATTTTATTTTATTTTATTTTTTGGTAGGACAAACTTATAAATTAGAAGGATGTGCCTCAAGAACAGCCTGGGAACATAAAAAGAAAGTAAATGATGAAGAAGTTCCAGAGCTAGACTATTACAGCACTGTAATGTAGGCAAGCAGAAGCTTTTTAAAAATCAATAAGAAATGTCACTGGCAACCAGCGTAGATTTCAGCGCCAGGGTAGGCAGATCAGAAGGGGCTGAGAAAAGTATTGCAAAAGTTTGAAAGAAATGTGGATGTGCAGAAATAACATATGTGAACAGTGATTTTTCTTGGTGGCTGGAACAGTGAGGTGTAGGGCATTAGTTGTGGAACCAGCTCTTCGTATCCTGCTGGTGGTCAGGCTGAGGTTGCCTTACTTGCAGCTTCCTCACACCTAGGCAGGGACGTTCATCTCAAAGAAGCCTGGGGAACTCAGTTGCCAACATCCCTTGATTTCAGTAGGGTTTGTTTGCTTGACTGTTGATTCTGATAAAAAAGCCAGTTTCCCTAAAATGTTATGCTGCATGATACATGTGCAGCAATCTGCAAATCAGAGAGCTGCTACGGGTAACGGAGATAAGAACGTGGTAGCTTGAACTCAAACAGCTCTCGCTTCTTTAAAACTATGTTTCCTGCAAATTAGTCCCCAGGTAATCTATTACCTTCAGTAACCCCCACAAAAATCGGAGAAATGCACCTATTGGGACAGAAATAACTGGTTATGCAGAATTAGGACAGGAAAGCAGTTACAGAAATAGGAAACAAGTAGGAAGCATGGGAGGGAAATTTAGGAACAGGGAAGCTACAGGTGCAAAAGTGATTTGGAGAAAAATATTGTCTCTCTGTGTCTAGGACCTGCCATGCTTCTGTATGTAAGCATGTATATAATGTGTGTTTGTTTTTATATTATGTATGTATTTATTACAGAAAATCCCTGGTTTATAGACATGCAAATAGGGCGAGCATCTGCATTGCCCCAGCAATAGCAAGGACCACCCAGCGTAGCAGAGCAGCCTGTGGTCCAGCCGTGGTAGGGGACTTAACCTCTGCCTGGTATCAGGCCACGCGGACTGACAGCACGGGGACGGCTGGCTGAGCTCAGGGTAGGACCAGGTATCAATCCTGGTAGCAGCCTTCCTCTTCTAATGATAAAAGCTCTTTTGTTTATTTCCCTAATTAGGCTCAAGAGTCTTCATGAAGAGGGAAAGAGCTGTCTGCTAAGATGGGATAAGAGGAGTTATTTCATATTCCCAGAGCTGGGATGAGACTAAAACTCTTTATGAGGTCTTGGTGCTTTGTGTTCATTTCCAAGAAGGCCCCCTAGACATTATAAGCGCAGCTTTGGTTGTTTTTATCACACATGGCAGAAAAGTTAAATATATAATGAGATTATTTAAATGCCTCAGATTTTTAGGAAGTTTGAAATTTAGATCTGGGTACAGATTTAAATGGAACTTTAGCAGTGGTGGGAAACGTTCAGATTTTTTTTCCCCCTTGTCATTTCTCATCTTTATGCAAGTCTTCTTGCATCGAGCCAGACTCAGAAACAGAAATGTCAATAAGGAATCATTTTCTCTTGAGATTTCTGCCCCATTTTTACAGACGTGCAAAATCTCTGTGGGTTCATTAAGCAGCCAAACACCAGTTTGCAGGGCATCGTTACAGATTTGGGGAGATTCAGCAAATGCATAAAGCTTCATTTTTCACTATTTTCCATAATTATCTGTTTCCTGTTTGCTTTACAAAATTCAGGCCTCTTTTCTTTAACATACATTTTCATTATCAGATAAAATACTGTTGAAATAGAACCTCCACCTTTAGAGTAAATACCCAGTCCTGAACGGTATCTTTGTCTTCAGAAAGTAATATAAGAAAACAGAAGAAACGTCTGAAACTAGAAGATAAAGCCTTTGAAAATTAAAGAAAAAAAATCCACAAAACTTTAACAATAAACAACCGATGCAGTATGTTTTGATGTAAAGTTTCATTGAGAATTGGAATTATTCTCTGAAAGTTCACTCAGTGTTTTTTTGTCTTTAAAAATTTTGGATTACCTTGGTCTGCAAGGATCTCCCAAATATATTTACCTATTGTTATCAGAAGAACATCTCTTTGAACAAACCAGTGCCATTTATATTACAGATCTGTTTTTTGTTACCTTTGCAATGTTGACAGTTCCAGGTGCAGCCATGCAAAATGACTTGGATAAATGACACATACTCTATTCTGTTTCAGCACCAAGTTGCATCATATGGGAAAGAAAAGTTGCTTGTAACAGGGGCACAGACAACATACCTCAGTTTCGTAATCTGCAGAATGATGACAAGGGTAATGACTTTTTTTTTTAAGCTAAGCAATAATGACTAGATATTAGAAGTGTGCTTTTATTTCTGTACTGCTGTAACTAGACCAGCGTAAGGGTGAACACACTCATCCCACAGCAGAACTGCCTAATAGCAGGATGGATTATGCGCATTTTCCATGCGAATAACTATGGATGAAGCACGCGGACAAGATGGGACTGTAACCATACCAGGGATGGTATGCTACATGTTTCTGTTGGTACAACTGGTGTGCTTTATTTTCAACTGTAAAAATGTTCTGAAGTGAAATCCTGGCTCCTGGAAGTCAGTGGGAGACTTGCTATTCACTCCCAGTGCAGGCAGGAATTCCCCTGAGCCCTCAGGGAGTATGATTTGTTAATTTAGAAGCAACCCAGTGTTGCTAAGTGGAATTTGTCCTTTGATGGAGGTAAAATTTCGTGATTTGGGACTGAAGAAGGAAGAATCGTCCCTTACAGTTTGAAGTCCACACACTGAGCTTTTGACAGCTCAAGCCAAGAATTAGTGGGGACACTTTTTTTTTTTAATGGCCTGTTATGGATGCAGGTCACACAGTCTTTGGTTTCAGGAAATAAACCTCTGTGTGCACAAGCAGCACAGACTGGGACTCTCCAGCAGTTGCCTTAGTCTTAATCTTTTCCATCAACACCTAGTTCCTTGACATCAGCTCAGGGTGCTTGTTTATTTGGGTTGTCTCTTTTTAATTGACATTTGATTTACGTCTGCCGGATCCATTATTAATACTTGTATTTTGCTATTGCTAAGAGAACCTAATGGAGAATGGTGATTTATTGTGTCAGATGGCCCCTGGAAGAGATCAGAATTGCCTCTGAACAACTCACAATCTAATTACACCAGAGGGTAAACTGATGCAGAGGACCAGCCTGGTCCCACCTCACCCAGCAGATGAGAAGCAGCATCAGAAGCTGTATCTGTCCTTGTGGAAGCTTGTCCTGTCTCTGCCCAGTGTAGTCTTCACTTCTCCTTAAAATGTATTGTCTCTTCTCTAGGATTAACAGCCCATGAGTTTACAAGATGGATGCAGTAAAGTTCTTCCTGTAGTTTCTGTCAAGTACCCTTAAATGTTACTTAATCTCAGAAGGTTGATATCCAGTAGATATGAGGTTAAATCAGGAATCAACAATTGTCCCAGGGAAAATAGGACACAAGTTCTTTATTGTGGGAAAGATTTTGATTAAGAAAATAGCACATGTTCTCATTGCTTTTCCTTTTCTTATTCTGGGGACCATGCAGCCCATTTGCAATTAAATTGAGTCTACTTACCCTCCAAAGTGAAAGAAGCTGTTCTGAAAATTAGTAGTATGAGTCTCTCTACCTTTTGACAAATTATTTTCTAATGGAAAACATCTGCTCAGGCTAAGAAGGTTCACTCATCTTTACTTTCGCCTCATGCAAATAGTTTTTATTTTGCATATTGCAAAACAGTGCTTTGGTCATATAGCCAAAAGGGACAGGAAGGTATTGATAAAATGCAGCAATGCTATGAGTGGAATATAATCCCCCCCCCCCNCCCCCCCCCCCCCCCCTTTAATTATCCTTTTTCTTTATAACAGGTGTAATGAGCACAACACCTGATGGCTAATGATAATCCAGATGGTTTGGAATTGTATCTCCATATGCTGCATTATTTAGTGCAGAACAAGGCTGAAGTTAACTCTATGTGGGCTGAAGAAACAAACTCCACAGTTTGTTTTGGAGGTTTATTTTGGCAAACAAGCAAGAAATCAAAAGAGACACCTAGGGGTGTTTTGTTAATAGGGTGATGTGGAAGGCGTCCATTCAATGCTTTAGTCCAAATCACGGGCAAAGAAGAGTGTACTCTTCCAGAGACTGCTCAGCTCTGTTTTGCTTGACGACATCTTCTCAAGACCGGGATTTAGTCCTGGTAGTGGTCTGTGCTCTGCTGTGCCTGGTTGAAGCCCAAATCCTGAACGCAGCTCCATGTGCCAGGGTTTCAAGCAGCTTGGTGGTGCCCATTGAATTCTATGAATACTAACTTTATTATGCTCCTCTCTGTGAGAAGAGCTGGGTATTCTGCTAAAGTAGCTCTGATTTACACTAATGGGACCAATCCTGGTTTCTCAGCATTTTAGGGCTTGATACTGCTCTGTCAGTTTTGAAGGTGTCTCTTCTGATCTATTTCACTGAACTGGGACCACAATCAGGCTGCAGTGACATGCAGAAATATTTCTGGAGCTATACCTTTACCTTTGAAGTAATCACAGCTGGAGCCAGACTAACATGAATGTTTTCTCCTTAGGGAAAAGTTAATCTGTAAGTCCTAAGGATTCTTTATACAGAGAGGTGGCATCATTGTCCTCATGTTACGAGAGGGGAAACTGGAGCAGACTGTCTCTGATTCAGCTAAGCGCTAAAGCTCCACAGGACATAAGCACATGCTTTCGTGTTTTGCTAAACTGGTACCATGCAGAGACATCATGATTTGCCCAAAGTCACACAGTGAGCTGAAAATAGGAATCAGGAGTTCTTTGGACAACTACTGCAGCTATTTACGTTTGACAGGTTTTCTTTGCTGCCCAGAGGACAAGAAACATTTTTCTTTATAAAACAGAAGCAAAGGTGCCTCAGTAAATATTGTGAAATTCTGGAAAACAGATTTATAGCCTGCTGTCATGGTTTCAGTTGGGATAGAGTTAACTAACGGGAGGTCAGGAACTGTTTCTCTAGATCAACAGCAGCATCTGCATCTGTCTGTGGTAAGTTTTGGAAAAGTTTTCCACTGAGGTGACTTAGTGTTGTTTAGTCGTGAGCCTGACATCAGTTGACTTGTTAAGAAGGATTTCTGGTGCATTTCAAGCAGAGATTCCTCTTTCTTTCCTAGGACATGGATGAATTTCTAGGTTGAGAAGGGAGATAAACCTCCTTCTCATAATATCCACTCATCTTGGAGCTGATCTGGTTTGTAGCAGTGATTTGATCTGCAGTGAAAATGTTACCTCTCCAGCTCTGGCAATAACATGCAGCCCATGTACGTAGCCAGAGGAGAATGTTAGCCTGGTTTGTGTATTTATGCCATTCCCCTGTAGCAAGGCCTTGGCCTTGGTAGAAGCCAGTATCGTGAGTTTTATACTCACAGCCAATTTCTTCCCCTTCTGAATCAATGCCTGACAGCACGCAGAGGAGAAAGTGTGGCCTTTGCATTGAGTCTTCTCATTGCTTGAACAAGGAATGATTTCAGTGGATACAAACCTACATATGAAGTAGTAAAATTCATACCTGCAAAGAGACACAGCCCAATGCTTTTGCAGGGTGACATCAATTTTCTTCTATAGGTAGGCTGCAAAACAGAGTAAATGCAGACAGTCTTCCCTGCTGTCCTTCCATGGCACGCTGTAGTTTAAATAGCTCTTGGCCTTGGGATATGAAAGAATTTAATCTTAATTCAGGGCAATGTATGTTGTGGAGTTAAGTTGAAGTGGAATTTTTAGATTCCTGTTCCTGTTATTACTAGGGACTGATTCAGAGGGTCCTTTCTAGTTGTTTTTATTGAAGGATGTAGGTAATTTACCTCAAGAAAAAGACACTACACACATTCTCATTTCATACCTGACAGAAAGCCAGGGTAAGATGAATACCTCCTACTAACGTTAAAAAAGTAACAAGTAGGTGAAAAAGCTTTTGCTCTTCTCTGTCTCGCAAGTAGCTGATGATGCTGTTAGAGGACAAATGTTTCTACAGTAGAGGCTTTAATACAGGAGATTATGTATTTAAACCCTCCTGTTGGCTCGAGGGACCACTCTCAGCTGAGCTCTGGATGTCAGGAGCTATGAAGAGTGCTGCTGAGGCAAAGATAGAACTATTCAGCATCTGCGTTTGCATTCAGCTTTACAAATGCTGGATCAGATCCTCTGGCCAATGTTGATGGCTGCAAGTCTGCTGAAGTTACAGAGCTCCACCAGTTTACTCCTGGGGGGAATCTGGCCCACCCTCTCCAACCTGCCAGCTTTGACGGTGGTGTTAGCCGCTGTTGCCAGAGGAAAAGTGTCTCTCTGGAGCCTGGAGAGGCCTCTGTCAGGAGTCCCTAATGCTTCAAAGCTATGGAAAAGAATGAAATGAGGAAAAGGAGTGGTATTGCTCTAGAAAAAAAGAAAATAAAAAAGCTATTTGAGGGCTGTGGTTCATACAGGCAGAAAATGGGGGACCCAAGACAGGAAGTAAAGGGCCAGATTTTCCAGAGCATGTAATTCCCACCTTAGGCCTGGCGCTTGACTGCAGTATGAAGAAAGCAAGTAAAAAAAAACAGTAGCGAAGGAATAATTCCCTCAGACCTGCTCTGTGACAGGGCCAACGTGCTGAGGCTGCGTGAGCCTTAAGGGCCCCTGTTCCTCAGGGTCAGTAGTGGGTCCAGTGCTGTTCAATATATTCATCAATGACCTGGATGA
>RSEF01000023.1:4098216-4117986 GCA_003993805.1 Himantopus leucocephalus | reverse complement strand
TCTGGCAGGGGCTGGGACTGAATGATCTCCAGAGGTCCCTTCCCACCCTCACCAGTCTGCGATTCTGTGAGCTCTTCAGGCCCGTAGCAGGGGGGCACAGCCCTGCTGCCAGCAAGCCAAGCCTGAGGCTGGACTTGCCTCTGCCATGCCCTCTGGGTCTTGAAAGGAAGGTTTTTGTAGGCTTGTCCTGTCAATGAGATGAGGGCTGAGAGGCACTTTTGCATCCCTTCACCTTTTTTCCTCCCTGCTGGTGGAAAGCATTGTCTCTTTGGGACCAGGAGCGTCTTCAGCCTTGGGGTGGCAGCATTCAGCTTTGCCTGTGCTTCTGGGAAGCCCAGTGCTTGCTCTGCTCCTAGGTGCCTCCATAGCTTTGGAATTCTGGCCTGGAGAGACATGGACTACACGATGCAGTGTTCAGCAGTGATACTCAAACTACAAATGAGGAAGAAAATGAAATACCAAGGACCACCTCACAGCAGGCACTCTGGAGGCTTTCTGAAGCTAAATTGCACAGACCAAGCAGGGATGCTGACTGACTGAATGCAGACAAAACATGAGGCACCTAGGCAATGAAGGAAGGAAATGAAGCTAAACAGAGGTGGAGCTGCAGCTGAAGCACAATAAAAAATGTACTTAGACACTACCTGTGGTTAATTCAGGCGGAGCTACGGGGGATCTGACTGCACTCCTTTCTCCACTACTTCAAGTGCTTATTTACCCAGGTGGACCAGGGACGACAGCTCTTCTTTATGAGAGCTACGAGTAATTTTAGATCTGTTTAAACAAGTATTAGGGAGGTATTGAGATGATAGCAGGGAGATTAGATGGTCACTGAGCACCGTCAGGAGAGCTGGGCCTACGCAAATTCCTCATATCTACAACAGAACTCTTCAGAACACTTAGAAATAAATATATTTTCAAGCTGTATTTTTCCCCTTTCATAGAAAGAACCAGGTTCTTTCTTTTCACAGAAAGAACGAGGTTAGGCATTCAAACTAGACATGATTCCTGTATAGTGAAACTCACTGGTGAGCAAAATGCATGGGCAGGGTTGGAGCTGTTTGTTGAGTTTAGGAGGAGCAGAGCACAGCCTTGCACTCGTCCTGTGCCTATAAAGTGAACAGAGTTCCTTCCACAGCTCTCAGAGCACACAACAGACAGAGGTGGTTTGCATCGCGTTTGCAACTGGGAAGTGGTGTGGTGCATGGGAAGACTCAGTAGATGTGGCTCAGTAGAGACAATACCAAAATCTGGTCTCCTGACTCCCAGGATATCATCACGCATGGTATGAACTATCTGCAGTTTGCGAAGGGCATCTTATGTTTCCATCACTGGAAGCCCACAGAGCTGAAGGGACTCTGAGGTTGGAGAGTTTCAGTCTCACTTTGTCCAGCTAACTGGGATCCATCCTTGCAAAAAAGGGCAGGCACAAGAAATGGGCGTCATGGGAATAAACCACGACCTTATTCTGCCTCCAGCTCCTCTCAGTATGAGGGCTGTGTGCCATACAAGAGTAATCTCACAGTTTCACCCAAGATCAGATACCACCCCTCCCGCCTAGCAGCATTAAGGCAACTTGGCTGTTTGGCCAGTAGCCACAGAGGCTACTGGCTATGTCAAACCTGATCAGTTTTAGCTTTCCAACAGTATAAAATGTTTAGCTGGGGTCATCTTTTAGCAGACACTTGAAGTATGACTCAAACTTACATTTTTTGGACATTAAAAAGAACTCCTTAACCGCTCTGCACCCAGTCCTATCCTGCTGCATCTCACAGCTCTTGGCTTTTACTGTTGCTGTATTGACAACACAGGCACTTTCAGATTATTTATCCTGCCTGTGCTTTTTCATTTAACATCTCACAAAGTCCATTACCCTCAATGCCACTTCCAATTGGCATTTGAATTTAAGGTGAAATCTAGACCTTGTAAGAAATAGGTTATTTTGTTCTCCTTCAGATGGTTCTGTCTCCTACGCAGTGTCACTTTGGCTGATTCATTTATACACCCTGACAAAAATCTCCCAATTTTTCATGAACGACTTCTCTGTGAGTGTCACATTGAATTTGCTCAGTTGAACAATGTGTATCTACCAGTGAACTGGAGACCAAGGGTCTAAAGCTAGATAGGGAAACCATCCTAAGATGGTATTTCCTTTCCTACTTTCCTCCCACTATAAGGAGGGTTTTTTTCTGTTATTTCTGTTTCTGTTGTCCTGTTTGCGTACATGGCTACATCGCATCGCGTTCTCCTTACGCCTCTGCCTTAGATTGATACCACATTGACCTCAGCTAGCTGTGTGAGACAGGCCTTCTGTCCATCATATGTTCCCAGCATGTTAAATTTTAGTTACATGTTTGTTGCCACATAAAAAAAGAAAAAAAGAAAAAAGGATTAACTCTTCTGGCTATCAGTGTGAATACTTTTACACATAGAATCTGCCTTTGACTGCAGTGGGAAAAAACCTCCACACATTTCAAAAGAGCAAAGAGTAAAGTCAGTAATACCAGAATCAGGTTTGGCTTGGGTCAGGTAGTTGTCATAAGATCGGATGTTTGCCTCAGTATTCTCTGATCCCCTCCAAGCTTGCAATCCCAACCTGATAAGCTCATCAGATATTTGGTATTCGCTTATTGCTGGCAGTGGCAATAAAGGGTAGTGGGTGGAGCATTGGATAGCGCATCAGAACACTTGGGTCTGTGTCCCACGCAGCTGTCAGCAGGTGGATCAGGGCAGTCTCACTTGACCTGCATGTGTTTTCGTGTCAACCTCAACATCTACAGAACAACTTGATAAGGAGAGGAGGATGTGGGTGCTGGGAGGAGCACTGTTGGTTAATCAGTGTACTCCTGCCTCAGTGGCGGTGGGATCCCAGTCTGTGTGGTTTCATGACTCACTGGCTCAAGGGGAAAGGTTTGGTCCTGCAGAACATTCGCTCTTTGGAGAAAAGGTGGATGGATGGACAGATGTGTTGGATACATGTTGTGAGCTGTATTAGGGGTGTACTGGGTAAGTGAAAATAGTCCATCTGCAGCTGGAGGGATTTCACTGCTTTGACTTAGCCCAGCAGCACAGCTCGGGCTCTGCGGGACATAAGGCTATATGGAGTAGTGGTGTCTCACTACTTTGTAACCAGCCGCCTCATTTAGTGCATAAGATTATTTATTTTGATACATAATTACATGGGTTGATACTTTAGTCAGCAATTAATTAATCCTAATTGGATGTAAATTAATTAAGAACACAGTTTGTCAAATTCAGTTTGCTCTTACCCAGCTCCACTCTCCCCTGGAGCAAAATTGAAGTTATTGGCCCCAATCCCGGATGGCAGTACTGTTCAGCATGAGTGTGACACAGGCCCATACCCAACATGGCTACAAGGTATAGCAGAGGTCTTGCGGTGGACATTACGCTTTCTTGTTCTTAAGAAGCTGTCATTCTTAAGAAGAGGTGTTCTAGGGGATACTTTCTTATAAGAAGTTACCTGCTTATGGGAAATAGATCCAGACAGCTGACCTTATACTGAGCAAAGAAGAGAAATAAGATAGGAAAGAGAGAAGTGAAACAATCCACTTCCATATTTAATCACTGCACAAAACCCAATCATTGTAGGTAAGATCTGCCTGGCCAGGAGACATTAGAACAATGTCATGCTGTATTCTTCCATGTATCATTTTGTCATTGTAGTAAACCTTGTTTATATTACCGTTTCCTATGAAGTTCAACTCAGATGATAGTATCATGTGCCAGACGTGGTTCATGTGCAGCAAGAATAACTACTAAACCACCTCAATTCCAGCTATCTCGAGATTACACTCACAGGGTGTGAAAAAATATAGAGGGGGAAGAAGAATTATTTTCTCTGTTTCAGCAATGGGGAAATGTGAATATAATATGTGCTAAGATGGCATGCAGTGAGCAGCATCGTGGGATGACATTATTCATTAGTCCAGAGCCAGAGTAGGGCATTTCTTACCAAACTTTAGCTCTTTAAATGTTAGGTGTGTTGTCCAGGTGAGTAATCACAGCACCATCTGTAGTTAATAGAAAGAGGGAGTGATGCACATGTTAGGTGGGAATGAATTACCCTCCTGGAAATGCTGATCTCTCTGCTGATGATAGAAGGAGCCCAACAACCCACCTAAACTACGCATCTCAGCATTCAGACAGCTAATGTGAGGTGAGCTGGAGGCCTCCTGCCCATGTACACTTGCTTACCCCTCAGGAAAGAAGGGGTAAAAGTGGGACGATTGAAGCAACAGGATTAATGGAAGAAGATGTCTGTTTTGGATGCAAATGCAGATAGGATATTTCTTCTCTACAGATACTGTTCTAGAAATACCTGTGCACTCTCACCCCTGATGGCTTGTCTATGTGCTCATATATTAAATGATCAAAGCAATGCTCCCGCATTTCAGGTGGAAAATCGTGAAGGAAATCAGACACGCTCAGCTCAGTGAATCGAATATGTCTGGGATGCATCAGGCATCCGGCACACAGTTGATCTGGGTATGAACAGTGGTGCTTTTTAGAGGATTTCTGGGCATCAGGCAGGCTGGTTAGGGCTTCTGTTCCAGCTGAGCTGCTGAACGCAGAAAATCTCAGACAAAGGTCACATTTCTTTTTCCACTCAAACAGTTTTGTAAAAGGCTGGCCATATAATGCATTCAGATGTAGGACAAGATTTTGTAAAATAATTTAATATCCTTATATGCTAAAGGACCTTTAATAATTTAGTCTTCAAGAGGCCAGTTTCACTGATTCCAGAGCCCAGCATTAATCTGCCCTTTTTGCATTCTTCATCCAATAACTCATCTACAGAGGCTATTCTTGCAGTGTTTAGTAGGTGTCTATTATTATTTAATATGTCTTCCAGGTCAAAGTTCTTCAGAAGAAATTTTCCATGTTAGTTATGAGATATTGAAAAATAAAGTAAAATTAAACAAAACCCCCCAACTTTCAGAATGTAGATTTTAGATGGAAACGAGGTGAGGATCATGACAAATGCAGGACTTTTCATAAATAATTATTCCTTCCTCTGGGCTTCTCACTTCACACCATCAACTGCTAGCTCCATGTGTGCATTTAACTGCCTTCGTGGGTGACAGGACAGTTGAGAATTTAGTGATCACCTCGTTTGTACCTTCAAACTCTTCATGTCTGGATTGGGATATGGCAAGAGAAAGTGGTGAGCCGTTTGCAGAGTTCAGCTCTCATTCTCAGTACGCTTAAATCATGATGACAAATGGATGACAGCCGTTGTATAACAGCAGCTTTCAAGACTTCTGGATGTGTTTGTTTCTTACTAGGTAGGATCAAAATCAAATCAGTTCAGACTATTCAATAAAATATAGGTATAAGAGGAATTAAACAGACAAACAAACTGTGGGTGGGAATATGAAAAGACAATTATTTTGAATGATGAGATACACATTTTCTTTTGGAAATGCAGTGGTGATACCTTGGGGGAGCTGCTCATTTGGTTACCTCGTGTCCTCCGTCTGCTCTTCTCGCATGCTGCAGAACATATCAAAACCTTGAAGAAAGGAGACCATACACCTTTGTAATCCAAAGGCATCACAGCAGGGGTTCATCATAGCAGATGTAGTGTATGGTGATAAAAGCGTAGGATGATACAAAAGACCAAAAGAGGGTGAGACCAGATCCCAGCCCAGCCCATATTAACCCAGGTTTTATGAAACTCAGGCTGTGCGTTACTGATGCAGTCTTTGAAAGCAGCTTCAGATTTTGCCCTCCCTTGGACCTTCCTTGGTCCTTCCACTTGTTTCTGTCCTTGGTGACTCAGAGCAGTGACATGGCCGAGCTTATTAAAAAAAAAAAAAAAAGGAACAACAAATGCCTTTTGGCAGGGTTTTTCTATTTTGGTGTCAGATTGCTACTTTGACCGTCAAACCACCACTCAGAATGGCCACCCCTTGATCAAATCACATACTGCCTATGATTTCACATGAAAGGACATCTGTCCTTGCTGTAACTCTCCCGAAGCTATGAACTTGTCCTGGAAGGGCCTTCGGCTCAGTCTTCATCAATTCAGAACTGGCAGGATTAATATGAAACCACTGGATTATTTCTCCAGTTAAGATCATGCCTAGACTGCAGGTTTTGCGTGTCAGATTTTGTGCTTGCAACCCCATGGTGATCTAAAATAGTCAGGAGGAATGAACTCAGCTGAGCCCATCTCACTTTGCAAATCAGTGCCACTCAGAAGCGAAAGAGGGACAGGAGATGGGAGTCAGGTTTGTGAGGTGTGCAGTGTGCCTGTTCCTATGCCAGGACTTTGATAGCCAACTTGAGTTGCTTTCTCCCACAGAGGGGCTCGTTACCAAGGTAGTGTCACTCTGGAATCGTCTCATAGATGAACTAAGCTTTTCCTGATTGATGTCTGATTTGCTCTGTGTTTATCAGAACTGAAACAGTAATAAAATTGCTTCCATTTGCACCAGGAGGGACTTGGAATGTAAACTGTTTCATGGTTTCAAGGAACCTTTTCTCATTCTTCCCAGTAATTATGCCCAGGAGGGTGAAAAGCATTTGAATTGCATAAGACATATGCTATTGTACATGACAATTCATATTTTATAAAGCATTTCATAACCCCTACAGGAAAATAATGCTCAGTCTATATTTGTTTAAGTAGGGAAGCTAGCTAGTGTGGAAGTGAAATAGGAGTTTTGTGGTGAAATGTGGCAACGCGGAGAGAAAAGAGCCATGATCTTTCTTCCCAGTTCAAAATCTGGAGAGTTTCAGATTCAAAACTAGACCTGGAAAATTGGGTGTAATATGTGCAGTGCCATGAGATGACGGGGATACTGAATCCAGCTCCAGTCTTAACATTTGTGAGCAGTTTCTACCTGCTCTGCATTCCCACAGGGGACCTATCTTTGCCATTAATGCTGGTGCTGGTGCTGGTGCTGGAGCCAGGAGCTCTCTAACTTGTCATGTATTCAGCAAGGTGGTTCACTTGTATGCCTTTGCTTTGGTATTTTTTTGGGGGAGGTCATGGTATCTAGATAGGTCAGAGGCGTGAGGTTTACCTGGTTGCGTTTCACAGATTACCCTGCGGTTTGGGCTGGACTGCTGGGAGAAATGAGTTCACACAGGAGCTCAGGTTTGCTGTAACACCACCTCTGTCTTCAGGGCCAAGCCCCTTTGAGGACCTTGGGGTAGCTGTGGGGAAGACGTCTTCAACCTGTATTCTGGTAGTCAGACACAGCAGCACAGCACATCTTTCAGGCCCAGTGCCTTTGTAAGTACTTTGTTGTAAGCAGCTCTCCCTCTGGGAAGAAGATAATAGATAATGAACAGTAAAAAGTCACTCAAGGAAGGCACATTTGTGCCAGGCTGAGAAGCTAAATAGATTAGATCATTAGATGCTCTTCTGTGGTGCCCCTTGCTCCTGGGACACCCTTTCTGTGCCACTTACTGTTATCTGTTATATTAGATCACACAAACCATGGTGAGCTCCAGCCAAATTCCTGACCAGTGTGTCAGCAAGAAGCAAACAGCTCCACAAAATAAGTAGCTGCGTCGGGTCAGATGTTTTTAAAGGTGTTTCTTTAGGGCTTTATTCTCTCTAATTCTGGCTTTTAGTCTTGTCCCACAGGACAGCAGAAAAATAACCTTCAGATTCATAAGTCTTTCTCTTCCCTGCTCCCAGCTTCGTGTGTTTTCATCTTCCTTTCTGGGCTGACTCTGAAGAGTTCCAGTGTTAAGTATGCACAGTATTATAGGAAAAGAAAGTGTTTTATTAGTAGTTCAGGTGATATTGTGCATTTAGAGATGGAACAACCATTGTGGCAGGACAAATGACAAAATTCCTACTGTTTGATCTATGCCCCATAGTGAATCAGATCTTTTCCTTCCAGAAATCTACTATCTTTCACAAATATCAAAGCAATGAAACTAATCAAAAGATTGTCAGAGTTTACAGAATTCTCCCCTATTTCGTAATGCAAAAGTCCTTGGAAATGCTACAGAGACTGTTAAAGTTAAATTTCCTTAGTACTGAAGTACACATCAAAGAACAGATGCTCAACACAGTGTCAAAAATGGTGAAAGTACGCTGTAAATCACTGCCTATAATTCACTTTTTTAACAAGGTTCTGTGTATGCTCTGGGGACAAGGAGCTATGTGTTTTATAATTTCTGACTGAGGAAGGAATCTTTATTGACATTTGTGATAGCACTCTGTATAAAGCTGAGATTCGATGGCGATCTAAATTAGGGAAAAATAAAAAAGCTGTGAAAATGACTTGGGCTGTGAACTTTTGAGGAAAGGTATGTACTTGTATTATGTAATTGGACATGATCCCATTGTCAGAAGTATTAAGCTCCAAAAAAGCGTAAACTTGTTTTTTAACGCTCCTAAGACCGTGGCATAACCACAGAGACTGAGTAAATATGACTTTAAAAGTTACATCAGTGAGAAATTACCACTCTCTGCCTGATTTCTGATAACTGACAGTGTGTTCCTAGTTCCTTGCAAACATGGAGTAAAATGGAGTCATATAAACTATCTTTATGGCTTCACTTTGTGGTCATAAGCAATTAGAGCCATGGGCACACAGCCAGTTAGCATCTTTCTTTTGAGCAGTGGTGAAGTCCAGAAGCAGAGTGTAGTTGGTTCGGATGTACTTACTTCTAAAATAGGGATTCAACCCATTTTGTAACTTTTTGGGGTATTAAAGAAATGGGTAACAGGACTATAGTCTTCAGAGGACTAATAAAATCAGATACTTAAATCAATGTCATCTGGGCGGTCAGCTCCCTTTGTAAATCTCATCTGCTTCTAACAAAACCAAGGCCAAATGTGTTTGGTTCAGAGTTGGACAAGAAAGAAACACAATTAAAAACGCATATCCAGGAGGTTGTCAGAGCCACTAAGAGGAACTGGGAAGGTCTAGATTTAGAAGTAGAGGGAGCAACGAGGAAAACAGACTTTTCCTTATAGGTAGAGCTTGCAGAAAAGTTTCCTTTTAATTTCTTTTTTTTACTCTTCTCTTGAAAGATAAAATGCTGTAGGTGGAGAATGAAGACACACCCCATTAAAATTATCCTGCTTATAAAAAAACAAATGCTGATGTTAAGCATTACCCACCCATTATAATTACCTTGCTTAGAAAACCAAGTGCTGATGTTAGGCATTAAAGCTCAAAGTGTCTGGCGCAAGAAGAGGTTATCTGTTGTGCCTGTTTAATTGTCCCAGAAATTCTAGTGGCAAAAGGGACTGATGCAATCAGATTTAGAGTATAACTTGCACTCTAATCCAAATGAACCAGGTTTCAGCAGATGGATGACAATATGTGCAGGAGACAGAGAAGAATAAAGCAACTTGATAAAATGAAGATCAAATGTTGCAAAACCTATCTGAGTGAAACTTAACATCTGCCAGCAAAGACTGCCTAAGGAATCAAAGCACAGAATCGGAGACAGTTACGAGAATGCAGGACAAAAATCAGGCACTGGAGGTCATCAGATAAATTCTCACAGGCAGGTTTGTGAAAGTTGCAGAACACCTCCCATGTAGGCATGTACACTGAAATCGTAGCACTTGGAGCACTGTTGAGCCTGGGAAGATGGGAGAAAAGGCGCACAAGAGGCTGATTCTCACTGGTTTCACTGCCTTTTCAGTGGCGAGCGCCTTAGCAGCCTAAAGCCCTCAGAAGGACAATCTCCATGTTAGCTCTAGGGCTTTGCCCTTCTCTCATCTTTAAAATTCAGAGGACATTAATTAATCTACTCGACAACTTCTCCTCCTGGCACCCTTTTGATAGTCAGGGTAGCCATCCTCTTTCCAAGCATTTTAGATCCCAGCGTGGAGATAGAGAAGTGTCTGAGGGCTAGAGCCTCCACTTGGAGAATGGATAGGCACGGGTAACTCAAAGTTAGCTAATGATGCCTGCAATTGATTGACACTCACTTTCTAACATTTCTTTTGTTCTTGCTATTGCCCAGCTGAGCTGTCTCAGTCACGTTGTGTTCTTAAGATTATTACTTGGAATGCAATTGAAACTGCTGAAGCTTGGGAAATCCTGCTTGCCAAGTGCTTTTTTATTTAAAGAAAAGAGAAAAGAAAAAGAAGGACAAGAAAAGAAGAAGAAAAAAACCTTATAAGCTTAAAGAAAGCTTAAATAAAACAATGCAGAGAACAAAAGGAGGAGATAATTGGAATTGGGAGGTATATGGAAGTCTTTTTTATCAGGGTTATCAGCACTCTACGAAAGGTTTCACACATGCCTATGAATTCTTCAGGGAGACACAATTCCTCCCAGTTGCAGACCTCAGTTTGTGTCTTTGGTATTACTACTGTCCTGACATGACCTGACATTTTAGGAGCCATGGGTTTGTATCCTGTCACAGTCTTCCTTCAGAGTTATCACTTGGTGCCATACTTACTAGACCAGCTGTTCCTAAAGCAGTTTTCTTTGGAATTTCAAGCATTTATATTTGAAAAATGATCCAAAACCTTCAGCTCAGTAACATCCTGACCTTGCTGAGGGCATCGCATGGTGTCTGACCACTCATTGAAGTTGCTTTGTGCTTCATTCCCAGTGTGTAAGTGGGGACAGCAATCCCTACTCAGCCTCTCTGGCCTGTTTAGATTGCAAACTCCTTGGTGCAAGGATGTTGCTTGTGAGTGCATGGCACCTCTTCTGGCATGGACCTGAGCTGACATGGATCTTGGATACACCAGTGTGCAATAATTAACAGCATGTGACGGCCAGACTCTGCATAGGACCTGCTTCTCCTCAGATGAGTGACATGTTAATGGCAGGGAGAGGATATCACCATTACCACAATTGACTTTAACTCAGCTGTCCTCTTAATTGCCACTATTATTAGGTAAATCGACCGCTTCCCAGCTTCTTATATTCCCTGCCAAAGGAGAAGATCAGTTTGTGTTGTCTGCCGCTGTCCTGGTTGATTTGACAGAAGGTCTCAAAGGTGCAAAGTGTTTCTCAGACCCACCTACTCTGCCCGAAGCGAACTTACAGCTAAACAGCACTGCGGTATTTTACAAATTGTGTTAGCTTTTAATGATTTGCTATAACATGCTTGATTAAAAACCTGCCTAAATTCCAAACCTAATGAACCTTAAACTTTCACATTAGATACATTAATTATGGTGGTCCCAGTGGCATGCTAGCACAGGAAAGTTATCCTGCCACATTAATATGAAAATGAAGGGTTGCTGTAAGAACTAAATTAAAAAAATAGACAAATAATAGGACTCTATTGCTAAAGCTGTTGTGCCTCTGAATTAAGTTACTGTCTTTTGTTTTTTCTTTTTAATTAATCAGATGGCTGCAGTGGTAGCAATGTTCCCAAAGGCATTGCTTAAAAAGCCAGGGGCTGATGGGAAGCAACAGAAATAACCGATGACTTTGCCATTGGTGCTTAGGTGCCATAGCAATGATGAACGTGAGGTGGAAAGATAGATAGATCAATTTGCTATTCATTAATATTACAGTGTGGTGTTCTATTTTGATTCATGTCTTTTCGATTTATAAGGAAACACTAATCGGTGCTTACAATCAACGTAATGCACAGAGATAAACACATCGATAGGTGTCGTCGAAGGGTACTGTAGGCTGACAGTTTCTTCAGCAGCAGAACACCTTGGAGAACTGTCATTAACTGGGCAAAGGTTGTCACTCCCAGGCCTCAGCCTTGCTCACTTGTGCCAATGGAATTATCTAGAGGATTGCCTATGAACCAGAGTGCTGAAATAGTGCAAGTTAGAAATAAAGTGGTCTTGTTCCTTCAGAACTTTCATTTTGAATTTCAACCAGATTGTTACAATGATTGTTTGCATTGCAGTCCCATAAACATTTGCGTTGGCATAACTGAGAGAAACATTGAATTGGGTGAGAGGTGGGGTAGGAAAAGCACATTAAATATTTAAAAAAAAAATTCACAAGAACCTTAAATATCCTCTTAGCTGTGTCACACCTGCCATTGCTGCAGAGTTTCCATCAAGGCAAATTCAATCCTTACAGAATGAATCCCTGCGTGAATTAAGAGGTACTTAATGTAGATAGGAAGTTTCACATCCCTTCAACTGTGTATCAACTACTTGTGTAGGCTCCTAGCTTTCTGCTGACGTCTGTGTGATCTGAGCAGAGGTGTCCATCTCAGGGCTCAAGGAGGTGGTTACCCTCACTTTGAAGTCACAGCCACTTGCTCTCACCTGGAATGAGGCCAGGACAGTCCTTTCTTACCAAACCTGACCTGGGCTGGTGGAGTCCACTGGTCACAGGGGAGACAGGTCCTGCTGGCCTCAAGGTCATGCTGCTGAAAGTCAGCTAAGGAGCCCCTCTCCTTCCTCCTTCCACCACCACCATGTTATAGATGGTCAGGTGGTGTGTATAGAGCCTTGCCAATTTATGCTGCCTGAAAATCTGCTCTGCTGCTCAAAGTGCATTGACTTTCACATGCATACTCGTCTGTGCCTAACAAGTGATGGTGGGTGTTTAGAATCCCATTATGGGTTCATTACGGCACATTCCATATGAAATTGATTATGAATTCCACTGCAGCCAAGCAAAAGACTGTTAATTAGCTAATTATTGCCCAACATACATTCAAAAGGCTCACTCAGTTGCTTGAACTTTCACTTCATATTTCACGCATTTTCTGCATTGAAATTCGGCAGCATAATGGGACACACATTGATCTTGAGCTCTCCTTTTCATTGAGGCTGAACAGATGCCCAACTGCCAAGCTAATCTTCCAAAGACAAGGGGGCTGGTGCCTCACCCTTTGCTCTTAAGCCTCCTTCAGTCCTTGCCAACCTCTTTTCTCTTTCTGCTTTGCTACTGACAAGCGAGGAAATGAAATTTGCATTAGTTTTTCTCTTTCTGTCTGTGGCTGCTTCCCTCTTTATTAAGCAGTTGAAATCATACCAGCCAGTGGAGGTCCTCTTGACTTTTGCCTTCACTTCTCCAAGGCCCCATTCCTCAATGATGTTGAATTCCTCCTCCTCTGACATGAACACACGCTGCTCATAAGCCAGATTGAGCTGATGTAAATTTGCATTGCCATCAGGGATAGAGCAATTCTGAATTTACCCCATCTGAAAACCCAGCCTGGCAAGGAGGTGAAAGGATTCAGCGTCACTCAGAAGCAAACCTGAACTTCTAGCATGTCAAATTTCCACAAATTCTTAATTTTCAGATGTTCCTCCAGGCTTGGGTGTCCCCATTGGTGTACATCTGCACAGCTTCACTGATGTGATGGCCCCGCTGCAGTGCGTGCAGCATTGGGTTTGGCCCCAATGAGTATCATCTGCCACCACTCATGCCCAGTCTGAGGGCTCAGACTATGTGGGCTGTATCCTACGCTTGGTGCCTGTTGACTTTGGTAGATCTATACAGATCAGCACTGGTGGCAGATCTGTGTTTATTCCCTCCGGGGGGGTTGTTTATCACCAGCAAACCTGGAGATTGTTGGATGGCACCTCTTCTTGCAGTCATGTAAGAATCTGCCATCACCCTGATGTCCTCAGGGCTTGCAGTCTTCAATACTGGGTTTCTGCAGTACTTTCTTTACTAGTGAGGTGTCCCTCGGTTCTGCCATTGATTCGCTGCCAGGGGCTTTTCACAAAACTTGATTAGTACTCAGGATCATATATAGTGAAACCTCGAACTGCAAGTTTCAGCCTGGCAGTTTCAATATGCTAGAGATCTTGCTTTGTCAAAAACTGGCCTAGTCCAAATGCATGGAAGATCATGAAGTCACAGTGATGCTATTGAGTTCTTGTGTGAAATATTTGCTATTCTCTCATTCCTGCTTTGAGGATCCTGTATATAAGGATTCACTGATTAGATTGCTATTCTCTGGCCAAGATACTGTAAATATTCTCCCATTGCCATGGTGAAGACCTGCCTAGTCTGTTTATGCACAAAGGGTGATTTATTCATTAGATAAATATGTAATTTTTTGGTTTCTTTGTTTAAAAATATTTCCACAGGACTGTCAGAACCCACAACAATGGAGGCTGTGATTTATCACTCACATTCCTCTAACCAAAGAGAAGTTTATTAAAAAGATTCAGTGAATGAACCCACGCTTCTATCATTCCCTCTCCAAATGAAATCGAAGCAGAAGCACAGAATTAACTCAATGAGCTCTTTAAAGCACAAAAAGAGAGAGAGGAAGAAAGAAAATAAAAATGAGAGACAGGAAAAAACGAAACCAGAGAAAAATAACAAAGAAAACATCAGCCAAGTGCATAGGGAGGTATAGTGACAGCTATACTGAGAGATGGATCAGCTGAAAGGGGAATTTTCATCTCAGGTTTCTGTAATAGCCAACAGTTGTTGAAAGCACCGGAGTGTTGACCCCCCCATCTCCTCCCTAACGATTCAGCACATATTTTAGCAGGAGGTAGCCATTCTGTACAGAAATGGAGTGCAGGCAGAAATCAGTCTGGAACTGATTTGACTGAGTGAGTGAGAATTTCCATACAAAGCAGGGAGCAGCTTATTGGGAGCAGACACCTCATTCCACCTGGGCTGCCAAGGGCCAATCCTTTACCCAACACTAGCTGCCCAAGCTGTTCCCTCCGGAAAACCTGAGTCAGAAATTGAGCTGCTCTCTCATTTATGTGTAGCTGAGCAGTTACAGTGCTTGCTTCAGTTGCCACAGGTAAACACTCAGTTCCCATCTTGGCCTTACATGGTTCAAACCCTTGCTTGTGTGGTACCTGCACGGAGCATGAGGTGAGAATTTACTGCAAACGCAAGTGCTCTTCGCTCTGCTGAATCTTCACCACTGATGTGCAATGATCCCTGGAACGATCAAGAGAGACCAGGGGAACTGTGAGGTGTTGTACCCTCAGAGGGTCCAGAGATAGGCAGTCCTACATTTTCATCTCTCTTCTCCAGGATTGTCTTTTCATTTTGCATGGAATGGGCACTGGATAAAACAAGGAGCTTAGGAGTGAGCATCCCTGCTCCCTGCTATGTTAGTGTCTGTGTCCTTGACTGGAGCAAAGAGAGTGAAGTGATGTGTCCCCTGTCACCCAGGGCAGAAGTGGCATGTGAGAGGGAGAGTGTCCTTCATTTTAAGCAAGGGATTGAGATAGCATTGAGAACCCTTCTCTACACATCTCCCCCGAAACTACCCCAAGGCCAGAGTCCTGCAGTGTAGAGTAACAAAGATGGTGTGCACAGCCAAAGGGAAGGTGATTTCTAACATTCATCCCTATTTGAAGGGACTATCCTGTTACTGCTTTCCGTGCTTGAGCGGGAGACTGGGGTCTTTCTAACCAGAAACAATAATCCAGTGCTTCATTGGCAAGAAAATGACTGTCACTTCCACCAAATCCTGACTGTGTCCAAAACGCATTATGTCAAATAGCTAACAGTGTTCTTATGACGAAATGTATTTTTGTCTAATACCTAGATCATATCTGCCAGCAAAATGAATTCTGTCAAAGCCCCTTGAAGCCTGCTGTCAAATTAAAATATATTTTCCCCACCTGAAGACAGATCTCTTACTCTGATGGCAAAATTCATTTGATATGATCCCTTAAGCTTTTCTCCTGGAAAATCATCATGTTAAAATTCCAAAGCCACTTTGCAGAGAAATGTAATTTCACCCTCTCTCCATCNCACCCTCTCTCCATCCTCAATGCTATTGTTACAGATTTTTTCTTAAAAAAAAAAAAAAGAGGCAAGAAAATTCAGGCATAATAACATCGACTTTGCTTCTCAGAACAATTTGTATGAAAAAACATGTGGAAAATTACAAAGCCTTTTTTTTTATAGTCCATGTTCAGGGCAAAAGGGTTAAAGAAGAAGAAAATCTCTGTCAAATAACAGCAGCAGTAAGAATGAACTGTAAAATGTATACATATATAAGACCGATGAAGGAATATGCATTATTTGACAGGGGCGACGTTTAGAAAGATAACAAAGAAACAGTAAATTGTTGCAAGGACAAAATGATCTTTCTTTTCCTACAAATGCAAATGCAATGATGGGCCTCCTACAGAGTCCGCCTCCAGTCATTCAGTACTTATACCTGGTTGTCATATGGATGTCACGGTCAATTATATTTCAAATAATCACTTTCGAATCCAACTCTGGATAGCATTGCAATTCAAATGCACCAGACTGTCAATATTTCAACCCAAGGGGAATCAGAATCTATAGTGAAGGGAGCAGTTCATGAACTTTTTGGATAAATGTAGAAATGATGCCACATTGTGAAGCCACTCAGGAATAGATTTTTAAAAGTTTAGGACATATTTTGGGGTATTCTCCTTCTCCCTTCCCTTTCACATGATTTTCTGTTTGTGAAATGCCACTTCATAAGACAGTTTAAACAAGCATATTGTTTAGCATGGTGGGATATGATTACTGAATGACATGGATTGCTGAAGGGTAAAGATACAGGGTGCAGCAAATATGCTTACATGTATGCCTGTATTGGTTTCTGAACTGTATTCATTTTGAGAGGATAAAAACAAAGAGCAGGGCTCTTTCATAAGACACTAATACACACAAAGGCTTTGGATTTGTATCTTTGATCAATTGGTACTGGAATGAAGGAGTAACTTCTTACTGGGAGACTGAGCTGTGGCTTGAATTGCAAAACAAGGGTAGGAACCCAGGAATGCTTTCTGTTGTGCTACACGACTGAACTAGTGAAGGAGCAATGAGATGCTCTGAACCAGAGGGTGATGGGAGATGGCTGGGCTGTACTCTGACCTTCTGTGTGACCTTGGGTGATAAGTGGCCAATATGTACTTGTGGGAGACTTTGGGTGCTAACAGAAGTAGGGTTTCCCCCCCATAATTAGGCAATTGCATGACAATGTCCTGGTATTGTTTCAAGCAGCAGACACCAAATTCTAGTTGGTCGTAGAGGAGCTTCCATGAAATCAGTGCGCTCTCTCTGAGTTCTCAACTGCTGAAAAGCAGGTTGGGATTTAGCAAGTGATTTAAGTTGATCTGAATTCCCCAGAAGTGATGAGTCTTGCCTGCCCTTACTGGGTCTGGGGCTCCCAGCTTATGTGCTGTGGAGAACTAACTAAGCATTAGCCCTCCAGGGCTGTGAGTCAGGGAGCAGGCCAGCTGCAAAACAAGAAAAGGAAAAAAAAATTGTTTTTGCTTTTGGTGCAGAGTTAGATCAGCTTAAAGTGATTGTCAGGTTTCAGTCTGACACTGCGACCTGGTGAAAGCTGGGCTGGAACTGCCTCACCTTCCCATACTCTAGAAGAACAACAACCACAGACTTCTGGTAAATGGGGCTGGACAGGTAATGGAGTTCAGAAGGGTGAATGAATCCTAGGAAACAGAGAGCGCTGCCACGTGTGAGCATGAACTTAGCCCTACCATCCTTAAGCTAGGCTCTAGTATGCCACAGACATGCATTTATGCTATGAGAATGCAATAGGTCAGCTTTCCGTGACCCCAGAGATCATCTGTGTTAACATCAGCTGGAAATTCATCAGTGGCTCTTGTTATTAAACTGGTAATGTCATCCCTTCTGCCCCCGCAGTAGTGGAAAGATATCAAGGACTGGATATCTGTTGTCTTTAGACTACTCATGGTAAAGAAAGTATTCTACTTTCTAAAAGCTCATCATTTAGGCATAATGGCAGTGAAAACAGGGTGAAGTTAAACCGAAGGAATTTGAAAATGGAAACTGATCTATAGTAGATCTTATCTGAGGGAAAAAATCAATCAGATATTTCTGTTATCCATAATTGGTATTTGATAAACTCCATAGTTCTCTGAGATACCCAGCAGGTTTGCAGCATAGCTATGAAAACTAAGCTATTACCTTAATTATCAGGTTTTGGCCTCTGAACTAGATAACCCATCTGCTGCAGGATTTGACAAGAATTCTGCCCTTGACGGTCTGCAAGTTCGCTATGATTTTGTTCATCTTCAAATTCATACAATGGCTTGAAAGTCTCCCTGCTCTAGATTAATGATTTCTTAAGCTCTGTGTGTGTGTGTGCGTGTGCGTGTTCGCTTTGCCACTTACACGATGCATAAACATCCTCTCTGTAATTGGTGGTGTGGAGTGCACAGTTGTGAACTTTGCATCACTGTAGCTGTGCCATGAATAGGAAGCTCATGTTCTTCAGCGGGAGGGTGAACAATATACAGTTATTTAGATAAGCATGCAGTAATTGCAGATAATTACGTTCTATATTTGTAGATGGATCAAAATACATTATTAAAAAAAATCCTCTCTGCAATTATACACCTACACATGTATCAGAGTTTAATAACTGCATTGCAGGAGCTTTGCCAATACACACATGGAGCAAAGTGTGCAGTAAAGTCAGCATACAAATTAAAAACTAAACACAAGTACAACTGAGGCTTTGATAGCAGAAGGGCTAAATAAACTGGTACTTTGGCAAACACTGCTTTTTCCTTCTCAGGATTTCTGTGCACCATGTCATTGCATGGGATTCTGGCCCTACAGGGACAGCTTGCCTGGTAACGAAGGCCAATTTGAGATTAGCCAAGGATTCAATTCTGAAGTCTGTGACCAATTTCCTTAATGATACTTCAGCATGCTGATGTAAAGCGAGGGCCATCTGTTTGAAAACAGCCACTCGCTTGGGATGAGTTTTCAGGGCGTTGGGCGGCGTTTGAGGCTGTAGGCCCAGTTAGGCCCATCTCAGGTGGCAGATGCTGCTGCTCATGAGGTAGGGGAGCCAGATCAACAGCTCTGTGCACTCGCCATCCCACTGTGACTGCCACCTTTTGCTTGAAGAAAACTAATCAACAGCAAAGCCCCTGTATTGACATGGGAAACCTTCTGCAGGCACCAACTGACTTTGGCTGGGTTCTGCTGGCAAGGCAATGTACTGAGCAAGATCTGTGTCACAGGAGATGTGGGAGACACCCACAAAATACACATACACGTGTGTATGTGGACACACACTTTGTTGAGGAAAGAGCCCAATTCAGTTAATTTGCCATCTGCTGCAATGTTTGAACTCTGCATCTCTCAGCCGGCTCTCATCTTTGTGCAAAATGTTTTGTGTCTTTTGGGAGGATTATTATTCTGGGAACCTTTTGGACTCACTCTTGCGTTTACACACACGGACATACCCCCCACCCGCTCCACCCCCTCTTATCTATTCTGCCTTTGCTTAGGAAAGCACTAACTTTGCACCTTCGGGCCTTTGCAATATTGCTGTGTGCCCCGCATGGTTGGGTTACTGTATCTGAAGGAATTGGAAAGAACAAGCTCATAGTCTGTGAAGCAGCACTTCATTGAATCTCCCTTCCTTTTTATGGGATAATCGTGTCTTTGTGACTATTTTACACTTCTATAGCAACACAATCTTTTATTATTTATGTTCCGAGAGGGCCTTGAGGGCCCACATGAGGCTGGGGCACTGCTGTGTTTGATGCGGTGCTGGCAGGACATCACACAGTGCTCTGGGAGCAGAGACAGGCTGAGTGGCCTTGCGTGTGGACATCTGAGGTTCACATCTCACCCTCCCCTTCTTAGGGGAACTAGCACAATTCACTTGGGGCTAAATCCAACAGGGGGTTCATTGTGCTCCAGTGTCATGGGACCATGGTGCATGGAAGTTTGTAAGGCCTGGGAAAAGTGGGAATAAAGAGCATTTAATCTGCATTAGCACCCACCCACCCCTGCCATCATTATCACTTTGCCTTGTCTCTGCAGAGCCATCCTTATGAGGAAAGGCTGAGGGACCTGGGTCTTTTTAATCTGGAGAAAAGAAGACTGAGGGGGGATCTTATCA